>PVLA01005070.1:0-156958 GCA_004027455.1 Hydrochoerus hydrochaeris | reverse complement strand
TCCCCTCCCTTCCTTTCCCTTCCCTTCCCCTCCATTCCCTTCCCTTCCTTCCCTGCCCTTCCCTTCCCTTCCCTTCCCTTTCCCTGCCTTTCCTTCCTTTTCTCTGCCTTACCCCTCTCCTTCCTTCTCTTTCATATCCTTTTCAATTTCTTGCTCCCTTTTCTTTTTGTGGGGATTGGACTCAGTTTCTCAGGCACACTAGCCAAGCACCCTACTGAGCTACATTCCTAGCCCTTTCTTGAATTTGACTTTGAAAGAGGGTCCCACTTGAATTTGAGATCCTCTGGCCTCAGCCTCCCAAGTAGCTAGGATTATAGGCATGTGCCACCACCCCTAGCATTCTGGGACACATTCTGCCACAGTCCTTGTTGCCTGATTAGTGGTGAGACATGCGAATTCTTTTTATTTTTTAAAAAAGCAAAACAACACAAAACAAAAAGGGATAAAAATGGTGCAGAATTTCCAAAAATAGTAGGAAATTAACACTAGTTAATGTATTGCATATTGTTATCTTAGAAGTACTTGCTCAGGTTACAAGATCTAGGCGTGAAAAAATGATCAATCAAACAATGAAAGCACAAACTATTCTTTTTGACGAACTAACAGAGATTAGTAGTATAGTTATCTATCTTGTATACACACACACACACACACATATATATGCATATATATAACTATTTACATATAACCTTTCTTTACAGAAAAAAAAAAAACTTCTTGCTCAGAATCGAGTACTGAGCACTGTTCCCCTGGTTTGGATGAGGAGGAGGACTGGCATGGGATGAAGGCCACCATAAAGGCCCTGGAAACCCTTTCAGGTCGATTCCGGGTCAAGGGTGAATTTATAAGGAGAGTGGAGATTGCTGTGTAGGTTTGAGAAGAAACTCTCTTTCCTTACTTTTCTCTCACCTCCTTTTCCCTGTTCTCTTCTCCCTTCCTCTCCCTTCCTCCCCCAGCTTGTCTGTCCCCACTACCCTCTGCCAGCTTCAGTTTTTCTCTGGCTATGGCCAGAACTCAGGATTCCACACATCCTTGAAATGGGCTTCTCAGAGCGCTGCAGCCCTCCCATCCCAAGAAGCTGATGTCTGAGGGGCTAGTGACTGGTGAGCGGATGTTAACTGGAGTTTTCTGACTGAAGCACATTCACCAGTACAACAGACTCATCTTCATTCAGAGGGTGTTAAGTTCCTGGGATTCTGAGACCCAGAAAGGCCAGGTGCTGTGTAGATTTTGAAGAGGTTGTGCATTCATGTGAAGGCATAACGAGAGAGAGAGAGACTCTTCACGTAGTGAATGCTTTTCTAAATTTCTCTTTCCTGTGCTAGGCAAATATTCCTTCATAAACTGATATTCATAAGAGAAAAAAAAGCTTCTCTTTTCCTGGTTGATGGGCTCCTAAGTGAAATCCCTGATTTGACATCTGAGCCCTACTATACAGGCTGACACTGTGCGGCGTCTACATCATGAAAACAAATGAAATGCTCTGAATCTACCCCAGGCATCCAGCCTGTCTTTTTTTACCGCCTACGATAGAAACCAAGAACACATGATGTTTTATGCTCTTCACCATCTCCTCAGGGGTTTGACTCTTACCCAAATTTGAACCATTTTGGCACAGAGAAAAAGTGATGAATTTAATGATGTCTAAGAGCAAAACCCTACTCTGCTTGGCCTCTCTCTCCAACTTATTAGGTATAACTTTTAGAATAAAGAATTCATGGAGAGCTGAGTGTTGTTTTTTTTGTCCATTTCCCCTCGTTCCTAAAAGTTATCAGGTGCTACTTGAATTATAGTGCATTTCTTTCTTGTCAGAGTTGATTTGATTTCTGGTTCCCTTTCTTCCCGGCCCACTCTCTATGTAATGATGCAGGGGCGGCAGGTTGATGGGGAAGGATCCAGAAACTGCTCTGGATGTGGGTTTCAGCAAGAGCGGGGGCTGCAGATGGACAGAGAGACAGAGCTGGGTCCAGACAGAGAGGAAGCACACTGCAGCACAGGCTGGCTCCACTGTTCTCACCTTAGCTTTGATCCCGACCATTCTGACCCTGGCCCACTGTTGGGTCTGTCATGGCACTGGTAGACCCTCGCCACTTCTTGTTATTGCTGCTGCCTTTAGTTTCTAGTAGTTCTAGCGTGATGTGGACATGTGGACGTACGGACGTAGACTTTTTCCAGCATTTCCCTTAGGGATTTGCTGAGCTGCTTCTCTTTTTTGATTTACCTATTTCATCAGATGTTGGGATTTTTAGCCATCACTTTAAAAAAATATTATTTTCTGCCTAACATTCCTTCCCCCACTCCGCTGTACAGCGATGCCACGAATGTTGGCCCTCTTGGTGTTCCTGTGTAGGTCCCTGTGACTCCTTCAGTCTTACCACCTCGTCTGTTTTTCTTTCTGTTTTTCAGATTGGAAACTTTCCATGGCTGTCTTCAAGTTCAGTGGTGCTCTTTAGTGTCATGTCCATTCTGCCACTGATTCCATCCACTGGAATTTTTATGTCAATTATTAGTTTCCTGTTCTGAAACTTTCATTTGACTCTAAAGACCTGTGTTTTTGCTGAGATATTGGCTTCAGTACCGTCTTTCCACTGGTTTCAGGGCTTCATATGGTTGCTCTTGAGCCTGTCGAGAAAGTTTCTCACCTGCCTCATGCCTCCGTTCGCCTCTGCTGAGTGCATTTTTTTCCAGCCCAGCTGAGAATCCATTGCTTCATAGTTTTAAATTATATCCTAGACCCTTTGAATATTATGTTAGGAGACTCAGAATTTTTTTAAATGTTAAACTTAGAGAATGTTGATATATTTGTTTTAATAGGCAGTTGACTTGACTGAGTTCAGGCATCAAGTTCCAACCAGTCTGTGATTTTCATGACCGTTTGATGGTCAGGGATTTAGCTCAGCGGCATAAGCACCTGCCTGGCAAGTGGAAGGTTGTGAGTTCGATCCCTGGTACAAACATAAATAAATAAATAAATAATAATTTCTCATATCAGTTTGGTTTTTACTGCCTCCACAGTATGTGCCAGGTCTGTTTTTCTGCCTGTTCCCTACTGGCCAGTGTATAACCTGGGCAGGGCTCTGTCTTCCAGCTCAGGTCTCAGAGTCTTGAGTACATCACCAGAATCAGATGCACGTGAGTGTTTGGGGTTTAGGGTGAGTGCAGTTTTTCACAACAATCTCCGTATGGGATTGTTGTTTAAGTTACTTCTCCCTGGCTGTCCAGTATTATCTAGTTCCCTATGGCTTCCAAACCTGTGGCCAGAAGATTAGCGCTTTAGGACCCCCCTGCTCTGCCTGTGCTTTGCCTCATGCTTCCTGTGACTGTTCTGGGCCTCAGACCAGGGAGGGAGGGAGGGAGGGAGGAAGGGAGAGAGAGAGAGAGAGAGAGAGAGAGAGTTCACATCGCTTTCTTGGAGCTGCAATCTCGTCAGAAAAAAAGCTGCTTTTCCCTCAGTTTTAGGTGGCTTTGGGTCTCACTGTGACTTCTACCACCTCAGACAGGTGAAATGGAGACATGGAAGAAAGGGGATTGAAATGAGGTTTCTCCCCTTCTTTCTGAGTTGTAGGAACCACCTGCCTCCCTGAGCCTGAACTGGGGAGCCAATGCCCACTGCCTGTGCCAGGCAGCACTAGTGGGGGGAGGAGAGATACCAGAGAAAAAAACAGCAAACAGCTAGTGCTGTTCCCTTACTTTGAATTCTGGTCCTCTTCCCCAATCTGCCGGCTCATGTTTACTTTTCAGATTTCTCAAATAACTGTGTTGTGCATTCTGTCCATGTTTTGTAGCTGTATCCAGTGGGAGACATAAAGGGGGAGTGATTTTACCTATCTGATCCAGAACTGAAATTGAGGTCTTTTTTTTGTTATTGTTAATGAGAGTTTGATGAGGTATCTGAATTTTAAACATCGCCATGAAATATGATTGATCCCAGCTCTTTTTGAAGTAGGGCCTGAGTCAGAGAAATAGGCCAATGCCTTGAAAAAGCTGAGGGGAAGGTATGTGAGCCGCTTTACACCTGGTCTTACTCCAGAGATAGTCTAAGAGTGCTTTCATTGAAGTGCATCAGAGAAACACAGCAGTTAATGCCCAGAGACACTCAGCCTAGGCGGAGTTCCTGTTCCATCCAGAGGCCCTTGGGGTCACCCCTCCTCCGTCAACTTCCTCAGCACCCCCCTTCTCTTGCAAAAGAGGAATAAACAATTCCCTGCAGTGATTGTTCCCTGCCCACCAACAGATGCTCTTAATTAGCACAGAATTGCAACAAAATTACAAAATAAATCTATTTTCCTTCTTTTGGTTTGTTTCTCCCAAAGATCAAGACATCAACACACCCTCAATGTACTGTTTAATTTGAGTCCAAGATTTACAACTTTGCTGTTTTCCAGGGCACAACCATAATACAGAGGGTTTCCTGTCAGCCATCTCTTCCTACAGAAAATTGCTGGTTCCAAACCTTTCAGGAGATTGATGACAGTGGGAATGTGCTTTTGAGGATGTTGAAATTTTATACAAGTTATCCCAAACATTCCATCAATTATCCTTCATGATAATAAGAAACTGAAAATTTAAATCAGCCTATCATTCCCAAAAGAACTACAGTATTGAAACGCAGAGGAAGGGATTGATACAGGGGAATGAAATTCTCAACCTACTGTGTCTGGTACAAGTTCATATTCTCTAAAATCAAAGAATGAATTTTAGGAACAGTGGAGGTTAGGAACAGAATGTATTTATTGAGAGAAAGAAAGCTTCTGTCTGAGAGAGACAGAAGGGGTCCTGAGAGGGTTGCCAAAGATTCTGTCTTTCCTAGGGACTTTAATAGGGTAAAATCATGAAGTTAAATGGGTCAAACGTGGGGGGAAATGTGAATTTTCAAGGTGAGCATAAGGCGGGACAGAACTGTGGTCAACCAATAAGATTAATTGTTCAGGTAAAATTGATTAAACTAGGAGCAAATGGGAGAGCGAGTCATGTAGTAAGTGGGCAGGCTTAGTAGCAGTGACTCTTCCTGTAGTGGGGTGGGATGCTGACTCCTGACTTCCTCAGGATGATAGAGAAGTATTTAGACTGTGGATCCTTAGGATGTGGATGTATTTGCTTTGCCCTTTGTCTTGAGATCTGGCCCACAGCAGGAGGTGATTGTCTCTTCCAAGGCTGCCACGGATCTGAACTTCTGCCCTGGCTCCTTTGAGGGCCCAGCCCTGTCTGACTGCCTATAATATTTCTAACTAGCTCAGCTGCCTGTAACAGGATCATTAGAAGCCTTCTTTTGTCTTAGTTTATCTTTCATTTTTTTACTCCTCTCCCCAAGGTTTTAAAATTCTTGTATAAAAATTGCTTGTAAATCTGATGATAGCACCATTCTTAGTTTGACAGTTTTTTCATGGGCTGTGTGAGATCATCCATGAGTGTTGGGAACTGTGAAGAAGAAAGCTGTTATTACAAATTTTTGAGACAAAGAAAGCTTTTGCACTAGGCAGAATGGATGGCTCTCCTTTCTAGGTCATGAGTGGGCCTGCTTTCTCTCTCTCTGTCTCTCTCTGTCCCTTTCCTTCTCCCTCTCCCTCTCCCTCTTCTCTCATTCTTCTCTTTAGTGCTACTAGTTTTGCTTGGGACTTTATGGTCATGCATTAGCAAGTCTAGGCTGGTAGGCAAAGAAGTATTTTAAAAGATTATTTCTTTTATGCCTTATCTTTTGGAATAAAATTTTGGAATTCAGCTTAGTATCTTGAGAGAATCTGTCTCTCTCTCTCTCACTCTCTTTTTTTTTTAAGAAACAAAATTTAGGGGCTGGGGATTTAGCTCAGTGGCTCAAGCGCTTGCCTGGTAAGTATGAGGTAGTGAGTTCAATCCCTGGTACCCAAAAACAAACAAACAAAGAAACAAAATTTAATGCTGAGATCACAAATGATATAAATATCCAGAAGCCTCATGGCAATGCTCACTGGAGAAGCTCTTTGAGACAGATTCATAATCTTGATATGCAAAATCACTCAGGGACCATTTTCCACCCTTTGGGAAGCAGAATTTAGACGTCTGCAAATCAGTCACTGAGCAACACCAGTTAGTGTATGAGAACCTCCTGCTGTCTTTAATTTTAATTTTTGGAACTTTTTTTGCCGTGTAAGGAAGATCTTTGCCTCTCATTAGAAAAAGCAGACTTTGTAATGCATGTTCTCTGAAGAAGGAGCCAGATAAGGGCTGTGAAACAAAAAGAGGGTTACTGCCTCTGAAACATGGCCTGAGAAACTTGTCTGAAGTAGGGAAGGCCACTTTGTTTAGACACTGATGGTTTAGGGAGCAGGGCCATGGATTTCAAAGGAGTAAGAGGACTCAGAGGCCCAGAAGCAGGGCTGCTTCCTTGTGCAACTCACAGGAGTCCTGTTAGGACAGATAGACCAACCCAGAATGATGCTGCCTCCATCTACTTCCTGCTAAAGGGCTGCTTTACCTGTTTAAAGAGGAACTTCGCTGGATTGGCAGGCCTGGGAATCTTCATGATGAGGGTACTATTGTTATGACAATTTGCTATTTGAAGCTCATGGATAAAAGGCATTTAATGAATCCTTGGCATTTAGGAAGCTGTTTGAAGTAAAATCATAGGAATAGAAGAAAATTTTAAAAGAAAAAGATGGGATTTGCCCTTTTCTGTTAAATATGCCATTGGTATTTCAAGGAGCTCAGAGAATTCCGTTTGTGGGAATTTGGAAAAGAAATGTTGGTGAGTGCACTAAAGAATTAAGACAAATGATAATTGAAAGACATGACAAAAGCTAGTGGTTTCTATGGGGAAATAATCACGAACTGCTGTCAGACTGACTCCAATAAGAATACTGCTTTATGTGAAATGTTTTTTAAACAGCTCAATCAAAGCATTAAGCCAGAGCACTTTTCAGGATATCTATCTTCTGTGTATTCCCTTACATTTCCATCTGAGACTCCTCAAATTGTATTATTTACTGCCCTGCTGCTGTGTTTAGCTTCTTTGTGGTTCGACAGTCAGTTGGAAATGAGAAATATCAAAGCACAAGAAAAATCCTATTTGTGGGATTCACAAGGTAAATCTATAGTTTCACCATATTGATTCATCATCTGGATTCACAACTCCTGATCTGTGAAACTGCTTTTGTGTGTTATCTCAGGTTAAATGCTGGTACTCTGTGTAAGGTGTTCCTTTCATGATGCTAGATGTGCTTTTGGACTTCTAGAAGTAGGGACTATTTCCCATGATCTGCATTTTTCCTGCCTTTTTTCGGGGAGAGGGGTACCAGGAATCAAACTCATGACTTAGTGCTTACCAGGCAGACGCTTATGCCGCTGAGTTAATCTCCAGCCCCTTTTCCAGCATTTTTAAATAGAGTAATTCTCAAGGCTGTTTCTCTTTCTACCTTCATTGTAACCTATAATGATTTCAATCAGAGCTCCTACAGTTCATTATGCTTACTGGTTGACACAATTGTGTTTTTTATTAGTTGTAACACAGAGCCTGGTGGAAGGCACAGATACTCACTGATGAATAACTCCTTGGTCAAACCTCACTATAGAGAATGCTACCCAGATATCTTCTTCTTGCCCCTCCTGGTCCTTTCTGCACCCTGTTCCGCCTGTTGTGACACTGGGAGGCTGACTGCATGGACCAATTACAGCCTTCTTCTTCCTCTGCCTTCCCTTTGAGCTTGGCCTACAGGAAGCAGAAGATTGACCAGGAAGATAGGCTGGAATCTGTGTTTCTCCATATCACTTCCTGGGTGCTATTATCAGCTGCAGGCATTGCATTTTCACTTACAGCTTTCCTCAGATCCTGCCCCTGCCTCTGTAAGATTCTCTCCATTAGCCAGTTTGAAGTTCCCCCCATTATCCTGCTGAGACTCTGTCTGATATTTGCCAAGTCATTCAGATAACAAGGCTGGTTTTAATCCAGATATCACAGTCTGTCTCCCTTGTGCCATTCTAAGAAGGTATTCTCTCCTAGGCCAGCGGACCTCCAAATTGGGATAAGTTGGATCAGGGGTCAGCACGCTATAGCTCGTGGACCAAATTCAGCCTGTGGCCTGTTTTTGTAAATGGAACTGTATTGGAGCACGGCCACACCCATTTCTTTATTTACTGTCTATGGCTGTTTTGAGCTACAACAGGAGGTCAGGGATGCAACAGAATCCGTATGGCCTGAAAAGTCCAAAATATTTGCTATTTGACCTATGATAGAACCCTGACTTGGAGGAAAACCATGCATGTGAACTTCATCATTTTCATCAAGAAGCTCATGGGCCAGATGTCAGAGGCACTTATGAACCATCTGTCCTGTGACGACTAACAGGCGGTTTCAAACCCCAGGCCTTGCAGGCTCTTATGGACCTTGTGTTTCTGTGCTGACTTTGTGGCAACCTGGGAAGACATTATGTCTCCCTGACATGGAAAAAAAAAAAATGACCGAGTGAAATAAAAGGCATTTGTGTTTACATGTATAGTTTGTGATTGCAGAAGTAAATAGTGTCCCTGAAAGAATGACTGTCCCAAATGTTGCCACATTTCCTTATCAAAGTTATTTTATACAGATCTGCCCTTCTTATTCCTCAATCTGACTATGATGTCTCTTAGAGAGTCCAAGTTTTATTCAGACCTATGTTTCCCAGTGCTGGGGGGCACAGAGTAGCTGATGCTCAGTAAATGTTATTTGACAAAATGGTAATCCACAGCTAACTCAGAGATGGGCAACAGCAATATGGAAGTGGGGGCCTTCCCTTGGAAAATCTATTATCTACTATCCTCTCTTTCACTAGTCTCTACCTGCTCAACCTTCGCAGGGCGAGAATTGCTATAAGACAGACTGTCCTCCCAGCAAAGGGCCCCCAGAGCAGACTGGCTTGCAGTGCTCCTTGTAAAATGAAAATGTAGAGCCTCCTGTTCAAAATTACTGAGAATTGCAAGGCCTTTATCAGCCGAGCAGTAAACGAAGCGTGACCCTGCTAAACCTGCACTGGTGGAACACCTGGGAAGCCAGCTCTGCCCACAGAGCCCTAGAAAGAAACTCGGGGATGTGCTTCTGACCCAGAAGGACTGTGTGGTGCTGAGCATGGCAAGGGTGCATAGCCTACTGGGACATGGAGACACAGAGCTCTAAGACTGCAAAGAGAAGTGTCCAATGCTGCCTAAACTGGGACCACGCTTTGTCACATCCACAGGGTTTGTGTTCATCTCAGACCCTCACAGGGTAGAATGCTCCTCCCTTTCTCCATGTTTTCACTTTAGCTCCCCACTCACTCAAGCCACCTTATTTAAGGGCAATCAGCCTGATTAGCACTAAAGTGTTACATGGGAAGCCTGTTTAGGAGTTTCCCTTTGGAGTGACAGTTCCTGCCACATTACCCGTCTGGAAAACAGTGTATAATGTACCAATTTTTCTTTGTTCCCATAACGCTCTTTTGCTTCTTTTGCCTGAAACAGGTGCTTGAGGGCCCATCCTGACCACTCTGCAGGAACCCCGCGCCTTTCCCTAACACTAGATACTCGCCCTGCCAACTTTTGCTCCCTTTGCCCTTCCCCATCCTGTAGGCGGAACTGCCCCTTCCCCCTTGAAATCACGGCAATCTTCTTGGGGGTCTCAGGTGGTGACAACTGTAGTAAGAAGCTCTAGCAAGGACTTCCTGAGAACTGCTTCCTTTTGAAATTGGAGGGGTTCCCATTTTACTTCTTCTAGCTCTTCATCTGCAGACCCTTGCTGCAAAAGGGGACAGAGGGGCTCATTCCTAGTTTCTGGGACTACCCCATGTCTCACCACAGCACTAGAAATCCACCCTCACCGGGGAAGGTGGTGACAGCTTCATGGTCATTGTCCCCACACACAGCACAGTAGCTAGGGGGCATGGCCCTATGACATTTCTGCATGTTCTCTCCCCACAAAGATGAGACTTCTGCACCGTGGTGCTGCAGACACCAAAACTGGTCCTCAGGGGGCACATGCTCCTGAAGCTCAAAGGTCAGGAAATGATAGTAGACAAGAGACTTTCCCTTCCAAATGGAGAGTGGCATCATGAACCATAAAGCCACTGTTAAGAGACGGGGTCAAGTGAAACTTGCCTTTCATGGAAGTACCAAGTTAGACAGTCCCCAGGGCCTTTGCTATTGCCTGCCTCACTTGCATACAGGGCTTTCTCTGGTCTCATTTGTTTCCCTGTGACCTGGGTAGCTTTCATGATGGCAGTTCCAAGAGCATTCCTGGCAGCCTCTGTGCACACGTGCTTGCTTTGGTGACAACAAAGGCAACCTTGGTTGTATGTGATACTCTCCCCACCCTGCCCAGCTCCTCATTTCTGACATTCTGCCTGTGTTTTCTCCTCTTGCAGGGTCCCCGGTGGCAAATACAGCTCCAGCCATGGGCAGGCCCTGCTCAGTCTTTGGATGAAGAAGCCTGGAGATTTCTGAGATATATCAGCACCATCCAGGTTGTGTTTCAGGCTCAGCTGGGTTTGGAAACTGTAAAAAGCACTGACTACCATTAGGAAAGAAGGGTTTGTCTGTGAGAGATGGGGAGTTCCTGACAAGGTCATGGTAGGGATTTGGTTTCTCAGACATTGCTGCTTAAATTTACCACTCTCACAGAGTGGATAAAACGCTTCCCTTTGCTAGGGCATTTTCCCTTCCAGGAACCTCATCAACCTGAAATGTTCTAATGATTCATGCAGAAGTGTTTTAAAGATCCACTTTAGAAAATTGCTTTGGAGAACTGTTTGAAGCAACAGATTCATCCCCGTGAGTAGGCAGTGCAGTGTGTCACAGAGCAGTCATCATCCTGAGGCTCCAGTTCCAACCTGCATTTGGAGGCATTTGCATTCTTGCTTTTCTGCCGCAGACTCTTCTTGGCAGCCAGGGACAGGTTGGGCAAGAGAGCAGAGGAGACCTCAAGGCAGAACGATGGGAAGTTAATGAATCCAAAAGCTCCCTCTCCTCGGAGCACTTTCAATCACTACCAAGCTGAGGCTGCCTTGATTAGTGACTTAACACACTGTGGCAGCTCCAGCCCAACTTGCTGCAGAGTTGGTGCCCCAAGCAGCCCAAGAGCCCATCTATTCAAGGGAGTCTGTGGCTCTTGACACATTAATCAGGGGTTCCACACTCAGATTGCCTGATGCTGGGGAAAAGGCAGATGGAAGAGGAGACCTAGGCGTGAGGACTGCTTAGCCCTGACCTGAGAGGTGCCAGAAAATTAAGAACTCAAACTGCTTGGGAGCTGAGCATAGGCCCACTCAAAAAATCTGCCTTCTGGACCTGGCCTGACCTAAGGGGCCCTGGAGTTTTAAAATTTCTTTCAGCCTACTGGCTCTTGGCACCCTTCTTCTGCACCTTGCTGGCAATGAAGCCCATTTTCATCTGTGAGAGAAGCTATTTTTAGGTCTTCAGAAAGCTAGTTTAGGGGTAAAAGAAAGTTCTACTTCTCATATGACACAGTCAGGCAATCATAGAGATTTTAATACTTATCCCCCAAACATGGAATTAAAAATCTGTAGAATTATTGTGGGCAATGGGATGATAAACTGGTCCCTGTGCTTTTCACCTTATTTTGCTGCTGCAAATTAATTTGGTAGATTTATACAGACTTAATTAAAATACTTAGAGTTTAATTTTATCATTTGGCTTTTCATGAAGGACTTTGAAAAACTCTTTGAGACTCCTGAGAAATATGAGAGGTGTTTGATTTATAAACTGAATTTGAGAACTATGAACTTCATCTTCCAAAATTAATTTACTGAGTACAAGATTTCAAATTTTATTTTGCATGTATTTTAGGCTAATGTTATACAACTAATATGAAGCACAGTTATGTAGAAGGTGATCTTGACTCACGCCATGGTTATTTGAGATTCCTCTGGAAACTTCCCTATTAGCCTCTGGCTCAGAGGAGAAAAATTGTTTAAAAACCAGAAGCATCCTCTCATGTATGTAGTCTGATGTTGTAACCCCAGGCAATTTACTTGGTTTCTTTGGCTCTCACTATTTTGATCTTGAAAAGATAGGATCAGATTATTTCTAATGTCGTTCCCGGTTCTGTGATCTTGCATTGTACAGAGAGGGTGATCGAATTATTAATAATGATGTAGTTTTTAGCACTTACAGCATGCCAGGAACATGACTGTGCTAGCTCTTGAGTATGTGACCTCCGCCTTCAAGAAGCTCGTGAATGAGTTGGGAAGGCAGATAAATAATGCATAATTATTATTCAGCTTGGTGAGTGCAGTAACAGATTTAGTTGGTTGAAGCCCTAGAGGAGAAAGATCCCCTTCACTCCCTTTAGTTCCTGTGTGGACCCTTTGGCTGGATGCGAAGCCCTGTTTAATACGAGGGCTGATAAATAAAAGTATAAACGTTTTATTTAATTTGCAGATACATGGGATCTTCAACAAAGAGAATAAGAGCCAAAGAAATGACTACACCATGTTGTTTTTATGTCTTTTAGACAAAGAACAATAAACTTGTGAAGAAATGACAGAAAAAATGGATCTCTGGAAGAGGGCAGAAAATTGTAGGTGTAGTGCCAAGAAATAAGATGGGGTGTCAAAGCTAGTCAAAGATCAGGGTTACTTTAAAGAGTTGATTTATTCAGTTTCAGTGCAGCTCCAATTACTATCTCTGGTGATTATTTTCCATCCTTGGTATGGGAAGGACATTGCTCTCAAAAGAATCTTTATGGCTTGCTGCATATAGGAAAAGATAGGCCAACCTGTCCCTTTCTAAAGTTTTAGTTCCTCAAGTGTTTTCAACTTGAAATAATCAATTTCAAGACTCTATCCCAGCTTGATGTATTTTGAGCCAGCACATCCTAAACTCCTTCAAAACTCACTAGAATGAGTCTTGTCCTGTAGAAAGAGTGAAATGAAGTTCCAGACCTCACAATGGTTTTGTATTCAGGCACCATTTTATCCAGGCTAAGTCCTGAACTTCGAGGCACCTTCAGGTGGGCAGGTGGCCAGCAGGTGGGAGCCATTACAGATGACAGGAGGCGACAGGAGGTGGTTCTCTATCAGAATCTCTTACTAACCATTGTACCCTCCCCTTTTCTGTGGAATGCGGAGCTTTTTGGCTGCTTTTGTGGCTTATGCCACATTTAGAACTCATCTTGACAATGGAAGCCTGCAAAACTGGCAGAATATGAGAGTCACTGTTACTTAAAATTTCACAGTTAGCAGTAGTGAGTCATAACGGACTAGGAAAAAAAAATAAAATCTTTGAAAATACTAAAGCGAATTCCACCTCCATCTTCTTAAACTTCTTTTTAAAATTAAAAGAAAAAATTTTCCACAAATGTGTGCTCAGACGTACACAGCAAGGTCCAGCATTTGATTTTTTTCAGATATCAATGCAGCAGGAATTTTTTTGAGCACCTTGTCTGTGGCTGACCTTGTGCTGGACTCTGAGATATCCAATCTGAATAAAATATCCTCTTTCCCCTAAACATCGGGAGCACTAGGAAGGCATGTGGCCTCTGACAGAGGTAGACAGAAGACCAGGAAGGGGCTTGAGGTTGAGGAAGACTGGGAATAGAGGTACAGGCTATGGCCCAGCCATGGGCAGCTCCCCCTGTGGGGACCCTGGTGGCATGCTTGGGCCCTGTATTTTTAATGGAACAGCAGAGGATACAGTATGTGGGTAGATATGATGCAGAACGTCAAGTTCAGTTTAGTTAGATATACATCTTTTAATGTGAAAAAACATGATTGCAAGATGAGGTTTTGTGTTAGTGATATACTGTCTGTTGCTGTCAAGAAATGGTTAAATCATAAACACAGCGCTCTGTTCTGCAGAAAGTTTCCAGATCCAGCTTTTTATGGCAACCCCCAAACCATATGCTTCCAGGAAGAAAGCCCTGCAGTAGAAAATCAATCTAAGCAATGTGGCTGTTTAGATATGAAAAAATAAAATATGTTTTGAAGCTTGTTTTTCTATTATATATCTGTCTAATTACCTACTCATCTGTCTGTAAAAATAATCTATGAACCCAGACTTTGGAAGTTCAGACTATAACCTTATGACCATTTGTAATATACCATTATAACGTTATCTATTATATTTGCACTCTCTCACACAACATACATACACCCAGACAAAAACAACAAAAATACAATTCTGCCCTTGAACGTTTCAAAATAATGTGACAGTTGGTTATTGAAGTACTTGCTGCCAAAATTTGCTAAATTTTAAGGGTTCCTTTTCCCACATTCTCCTTATGGATTGGCAGACATACTGTTTAAATTTCTGGGATGCTAATGAAATGGAAATAAATTAGATTCATTTAAGCTAAATAACTAAAAATAATTTCAGCAAACATTTTTTCCTTGAGTCTATATTCTTTGTCCAGGCCTAATTCACTTCCTATGGCTAAAATTATGAGGGGAATTAGGTAGTCAGAGAGCATAATTACTTGAGTTGGAGCTTAGCTCAGAGTTGCTGCCCTCATTTATTTTGCTTGCAAGAAAGTTTATTGAAGCCCTGGCCATAAATCTTAACTAGAAAATTTGAAAAAAAATCAATATTTAATTAATTTGAGGAGCAGAGTTTTATGGAGGATTCTTAGTTATTTTTGAAAGTAAATGTCTGTCAATGAGATGGTTAATAAATGGTTAAAACTGTATAACTGCTATGGTTTTATTTTTGAGCTAAGGAAGGAAAGGGGAATATTATTAGAGAGACTGCATAGAAAAGAATGTCCCTCTAATAGGGAGATGTCTATGCAACATAAAATCTTTGAATAAGAAAAAATGCTTAATTAGACAAACATTATCTTTACTAGAATAAAAGTCTAGCTACTGCTGGCAAAAGAAGAGAAAATAGATCTCAAAATCCTGACTCTTGGCCCTTCAGACCTGACTTTTGGAGGCTTCTGGTTAGTGTTCCGTGCACTCTGGCCCTTCGTTAGGGATGAGGTCAGAGAGGCTTCTGCTTTCAGCTGAAAGTTCTGACTTGAGTATATTCTTTTCCCTTAATTCATGAAGGCACAAGTGAAAGGAATGTGTAACATTTCCCTGGGCTTCACAAAAAGCCACACCCTCTGGTGGACTCTTCTCAGGACCATCTGTGTAATACCTGTGGGATCTTCTTAGAATGCATGTTCCCTGGTGTTAGTCTCAAAGATTCTGATTTTGCAGCCATGGAGTGGAGCCCGGGAACTTGCATCTTTAAATACTTCCCCAGTGATTCTCAGGCACGTGAGATCATACCTTCAGCACTGTGAAAGAGGCTAGAGTTAAAGAGTTTGGTGGTATCAGAAGGAAAACATGAGCAAGGGACATATATGTCTTGTCTCACATTTGGAGGTTCTTAGTGAAGTGCTTACCAAGAGCCAATCAACAGACAGGTTTTTAATAAGAACATTCCAGAGAGCTGCCCTCAAGCAAATGGCTGTACCCTAGGAGGTCCAGGAATGTCACGGGGACCATAGGACTTCCCTAGACCAGCCAGCTCCCTACGGGAGGCAGGACATGAAGAAGCATGCTAGCAAACGTGCGCCTCTGTCCACTAGTAGATTACAGAAAGCCCATCCTGTACCTTGTCATGGTCTGGGAAATTTATATTTGTAACCCCATGGAAAAACTACTGGAATTTCATTAACTCCAACCTACCACTTCCCGTGCAAGAAGTGGCAAGAATCACGGCACTAAGGTATATTTGTAGTTGTGGGGAACCAAAGGACCTAAGTCCAGTCAGAATAATGGCTAACCAGGTCAAAGGCCTTGCTCCACCCAGGGCCACACTTGGATTTTATTAATTCATGAAGAGGGAAGTGGTTCGGGGAGGAGTGACTGAGAGTGGTGGGAAGTATATGAGTGTAGTGACATGCACTAGGCAGGAAGCCTGAGATCACCTCTGCAAAATGCAGAGAGAGAGAGAGAGAGAGAGAGAGATGCAGAAAGAATAATCTGCATGTCACAGATTGGGACAGTATCTAGTGTTTTGGGGTGGCTGCTTCAGTTTTGATGCCCTGAGAAATCATAGCCTCTTATCTAGAGGCTCATTCTCAGCCAACCTTGTCGCACGGTGTCTCTCTGGCTAGCTCACACATACTACTTGGGGGCTGAGAAGTGAAGCTTCCAACACCAACTTGTCCAACTTCTTGGTCCAACTAGTACAGCACCTGGCTGGGCATCACTGACCTGTGCCATTGCTTTAAAGGCTACACATCTGCACCTCCACTAGACCCACTTGCATAGCTTAAAACCAACTGAGGGAATAAACACAAAAGTTAAGCCAGCTGTGCACATATCAATACATGGAAATAGGGCCAGGTTTAGCCAAAGTGGAGACAGCTGCTCTTCTTTCAAGGAGAATCATCCTGGTGGTCCTCCACATAGATCAGGGCTGAATGAACACAACTTTGCTCTAATTCTGGTGGCGACTTTCCTTCCCTTGGGTGGAAGGATGGGGAAGATATAGACAGGCAGAGCATAACTTCCATTTCTTAATCAGAGAATCGTAGAAGACAAGTTCTACAGATTGACATGTTAATGCACCCAGTTAATAAGTGTATTTGATAGCAGTTGTTTGAAAGAAAATTCAATTCCATTTTCTGTTATTATTTTTTGCCTTTAATAGTGTTTGGAGATGGAGAAATAGAAAGATATTGGATTGAAGGAAGAGACTATCCACTTTCCTCTAAAATGTCCCAGTCCTAGCAGAAGACTCACGGTGGCTGATGCAGTGTCGGGACAGTCTTGCCAGACCAGCCCTAGGTTATAGCAATAGTAACACAGGTGCTGTACTAGTTGGACCAAGAAGTTGGACAAGTTGGTGTTGGAAGCTTCACTTCTCAGCGTGACAGAGATTCTCTTGGTAAAACCAGTGATTTTCATCTAGCACAGAGCACCCTTATCACAAAGAGAGAGAAGAACATTAATGAGTACAGGCAGCAAAAGGAGAGAGCTCTGGGTGATGTGTACACCATAGAATAAAACTTTGGAAAATCAGGCAAATAATGGGTTAGGCAATTCTACCTATCTTGTCATGAAGAAAATCCTTTCTATTATTTTTTTCTAATTACAACAAATATTTTTTCAATCTGGAGTAGTCCACAGCCTGAGATGTGACAGTTAGAACTGCCTGTCATGGGGCATCATGGTGACTGGGAGAGCTTGGAGGAGTCAGGAGGCTGGAGAATAACTTGGCCACAGACTTACTTTCTTCCATTCCAACAGCCTCAGCCACGCAAACTGCACCAACAGGTCTCCAACACAAATCAGCATCCTTTATGTTTGTTTAATGTGCATTTGGAGTTAGAGGTTTATTCTTGCTTGCCTTAGATTTATATTTCCTTTGGTTTTCTTACCTAATTTTGATGAATGAGTTCAGAAAAGTGCCTTGTTTAGCTTCTAAGACCCTCCTGTCTGGGACTCTTGCCCTTCTCTCCCAGGAGGAAGCTCATTAGAGCAGTTTCTTAAGAATAATACCATTTTATCAGCAGGCGTGGCCTTGTAACTTCCCTCGACCCATGCTCAGCTGTCTACCTTGGGTAACACATGTCATCTTTGTGACCCACCTTATCGCCTCAAAGAAGAGAGAGATAACCTTGTGAGCCTCCTTCTGAGGTCTGTGCCCATAGCGGCAACAGCTCGCAGTGGGGATGCTGTACTTCCTCTGTATCTGCCGGGTCCCCTTGGTCTGAGGCTCTCTGTCAATGTCTGTTCCTCCTCCCAGACTAACCTCTGCAAAGCCTCTTCCCTCCCATCTCTGCTCCTGATCTGCTGTCTGGGCAAATGGTTATAGCAGCTCATCACTTCCCTTCAAACCTGCATTGAGTCTCCATGAAGTTACTTCTTATCTGGTATGTAATTGAAATTCCTCCAAACATTTTACCGCAGCCTTGTGGCTCCCGGGGGAGGGGAGTAGTTAGCAGTGGAGGTCATAACTCTCCTATTAAGGCTTTCAGGGACCAGAGAAGCAGTAAGTCTCTACCTGCCATTTATCATCCAGCTTTTTAAATTATTCATATCGATTTCCAATCTCTCCAGATTGCATGCAGTCATACGAGTGCAGATAGCCTGGATACGGACTCCAGCCCTGCGAACAAGCCCTGGTTGGTGTGCCTTGATGACAGGTTTGGCTTAGCCCATCAGATTCGCAGCAAGCAGTGCCGCCTCTACTCTTTAGGGTACGTACAAACCCCAAGCAGTCCTGCTGGGAGCCTCCGTGTTCCTAAAGTCGTGACTGGCTGCAGTGCACATGGGTGCTCTGCTTTGCATCAGGCCATGTTTCAGATTGATCTGCTGGGCAGCTGCAGGCCGGACAGGTCACTGAGGTCACCTTGACCAGAGCCACTTTTCCTCTTTTCTATCACTAATAAGCTGGTGTTGGAAGCTTCACTTCTCAGCATGACAGAGATTCTCTTGGTAAAACCAGTGATTTTCAACTTAAAAAAGTTGACATGCATTTACTAAAACAACCTAGATATATAAATAGATTTAGAGAATTTTTTCTAAAAGGTCAATATTATTTCACCAAATAAGTCAATCTTTTTATAAATAGTCCTGAACTTACAAATAATATATGTCTGAAAAGAAAGGCAGGAGGGAATTATTTCTGCTTGGGACGCCTTGTGCTATCAACTTTCTATAGGAGTTAGTAAGTCCTAGGGCTAAACCACTGAAGTCCTTTACAAAAAGTACTGGGGATTCTCACAGATGTCACCTACTTGTTCCTCATCTATAGATTTCATCATCTGGCTCTTGGTTTACATTCTGACAGCTACCAGCCAGATCTTACTATTAGGATTAGGGGCACACAAGGGAGGATCCCCAAAGATGAGGATAGCATGCCCAAAGATTGGCATGCAAAGAGATCACAGTTGCTACCAAGCTATAACGGAAACAAAAATTGCCAATTCTTATGGGATTAAGAAACATAAGATTTAAGTAAGAGTTTAAGAGTGATAAAAACATCCTTATATGGGTTAAATGAAGGTATATATTACTGATGATGCCTGTATGTGTGGGTTGGTGTACAGTAAGCACTCATTACATGTCTGCTATGGAAAGGATTGTTTGAGGCGAGGGAAGTTGATACCACAGTGCTTTGAATGTGGAGGTTTGGGTTAAATGGTCAGCTGCTTAGCTGGTTGGTTAGGACTGAGATGTTTTCCTAGGAGTCTGCTAGCTGAGCCTCAAGATTGTAGAAAGAATGGGAAGTTGTGACAGTGGTTTATTGTATGTCATATTTAAAAAGTATGAAAGTAGGACAGAAAATTATTGCTTAGTACCACTTGCAATTTGGAGATCTCGGTTTGCTCCTTTTTCTTGCTCTGAGTTGCTTTATATTTTTCTTAATGTTTTATACCCTGGAAGAGTTTCATTTAAAACTTATAACTGAATAAAATAAAACTTGGAGAGTTGTTTTTGGGAAAAATTTTTTAAATTCCTTTTTTCTTTCCTCATACTTCAGAGTTGTTATGTAAAATGACTCTATAGTAGGATTTTAGATTATTACATAAAAAAGATAATTTCTTACTTTCTTTTAAATGTTTACCATTCAAAAACCAGCTTCATAAGGAACAGATGAGAATATTTGAATTACACTGAGAAAAAAATAAACAGATTATAAGGGTTAATATCTGATGGAAAACATAAAAGCACACAATTGAAATCTGGAAACTAAAGTAAATATTTTGGGCAGTTATAAAAAGAGGCTTTGTGAGCGATGATGTTGATTGCTCTGTGACTTAGATCAAGATCCAGACAAGCTTCCCTGCTCCAATAAAGTGCGTGCTGGAGAGACAGAGAGCTCAGCTGATGCCAGAAGACAGACTGGCAGTGCTGGTCCTGAACTGAAGAGCAGCAAAGGGAATGTGCCCTGGACTCCCAGCACCTGCGTTAGTTGGGGTGCGTGGCTGATGAAGATGCCAAGTGGTGAGTCAGACGGGTGTTACTTACAACCAATCTATGCCCCACACCCCAGGGCTCTGGCAACCACAAGACTGTGCTGCTACAATACCCAGAATTCCCAGCCAAACCAAAGATACAGCCACAGTAGGAAGATAACTTTCCAAAACAAAGACACAGGAGTCAGAAGACAAAGGCCAGTGGCCCTACATGTGATCTGAGCTACCTCTTTTCCTCTATTCCAAGGGCTGGTATCACGTCTGCCATCTCTCTGATGACTAAAATTTTCTTACTAGGAATCAGAGATTTTTTTTCTATCGCTACCAGGGATTGAACTCACGACCGCCTGCTTGCCAGGCAGGTGCTTATGCCACTGAGCTAAATCCCCAGCCCAGAGTCAAAGATTTTTATTCCACAATCCATGTAAAAGACGTTCATCTAATGCAGTACACTCTCTGTGATGTTCTGATGCAAACTGAAATCCAACCCTTTGCAATTTTGAAATGAGGTGGGAGAGAGCAGTAAAGATAGGGCAAGACGCTGGAAAGAAGCTGTAATGGAGAAGTGGAAAGAGAAGCTGGATGGATAGAGGCTGTGCGTTTGGAGGTTACTGTCTTCCACTTACAGCTTCAGTCACGGTCTTCCCTGTGGATCTTCCTATCCAGCTAGTGGAGGGAAATGTGTGGGCAGTGCTGGAGGAGGCAGGGATAAAGGATTAATAAACTGAAGAGGGGAATAGCACCTAGCTTTCTTTTTCATGTCAAAGATTGTATTTTAGGGGTGGAAGTGGGAAAAGAAGAAAAAACTTGAGAAGAGATAGCACAAAGGTAAACATTCCTCACTAGTTCTACAGGAAGTCACGGTTTTTGGCTTCAGAATTTAAATTCTTGAATTCTAGGAGGGTTCCAATTTCTTCATATTTAACCAGTGACACAATGTTGGGAAAAAGAGCCAATATTTTATACTGAAAACATGGAATTTACAGAGAGCATTTCAAGAAGGAACACACTTTAGAGCCAACTATTTTTGTATTAATTAAGATGAAAGGAATAAGTTTAGTATAGGATATGCTGTACATACCAAATTATGTGGGAGAATGGAACATTGTAGACCCCAAGGTCCCTTTTTAGATATTTTTTCCTAGTCATTTCTTCATGAACTTTTAATATCATGGATGTACTATACATCTCTTTATGTAATGTATAATATCAGTACTTTATATGTAATGAGAGGAATCATCCTCCACCCCCCGTAAAATCCATTTCACTCTTTCGGATGTGTTGTTGTTCCTGTTAAGAATATGTCTTTTAGATGAAATCTTGGAATTTCATGCAATATTATTAAACAAAAATCAATAACCATAAAGTTTTATTTTATTTATTTATTTATTTTTTGGTACCGGGAATTGAACTCATGACCTCACACTTGCCAGGCAGGCACTTACATCACTGAGCTAAATCCCCAGCCCTATAAAGTATTTTATGTCTTCCATTAAATGTCATTTATCCTTTGTAAATCCTATTTCTCTCCCTCTGGCAGCTAGCAGCTTATGCATCTATATAATCATTTGGCCAGATTCTTGGGTTTCTGCTAGAATGAAGGATGAAGTGACTGAAACTTCTGGGGGAAATATTAACTGTCTTAGCCCTTTCCATCTCTCTCCCTCTTCAATGATGAGAGTTAAAGACTTTCCTATGTCTGTTTTTGGCTTATTTTATATTTTGTTAAGTTTTCAAACAGCTTTATTGAGATGTGATTCATATATTTAAATATTGAACTCAATGATTTCTAGTTAGTATGATTGATTTAGGAATATGTTCATCATCCCCAAAAGGAACCCTGTACCTGATAGTACCTACTTCCAGTTTTCCTCCAACTTTCATCTCCTTAACCCTGAGCTCTCTAGCCTTAGGTACCCACCACTCTATTTCTTGTCTATATTGAATGACATATTTTAGATTTTTTTTTTATCGGTACCGGGGATTGAACTCACGACCGCGTGCTTGCAAGGCAGGCGCTTATGCCGCTGAGCTAAATCCCCAGCCCCGTATTTTAGACATTTTATATAAATAGAATCATATGATAATTGGTCTTTTGTGGCTATTTTCCTTCACTTAGAATAATGTTTCCCAGGTTCCTCACATTCTAGTATGTATTAGCAGTCCTTTCCTTTTACTGTCTGACCAATACCCCATTTATGTATGTGCCAAATTCTATTGATTCGCTCACCAATTGGGTTTGTCTCCATTTTTCACTATTATGAGTGTTAGACAGTCATGTACAAGTTTATGAGTGAACCTATTTTCATTTAGTTTGGGTATGTACCACTTTAACTTCCCACCATTCATCTATGAGTGTTCCAATTTCTTCATATTTTTACCAAAATTTGTCATTATTTGACTTTTCAATCATAGCCATCCTAGTGAATGTAAAGCGTGATTCCACTGTGGCTTTGACTTGTTTCCCTACTGACAAATGGTCGAGAGCATCTTTTCATGAACTTAGGCACTGACTTATGACTCGAGCTGAGGAACATAAAAGGCACTCTCTTTAATACTGTCAAGGATACTTTTAAAAGAATAACCAAAGACCTTACATAGGCTCACAGTCCATCCCTTTTATCCTTCAGTAGTATGAAGGAGCATGTCACTGATTTCTAGCACCACCCAAGGCTGATGAAAACACTTTTATACCACTTGCAAAAGAAGCATCCCTCCCTCAAGAACCCCAATCTGCTAGAAAATAATCATTATGGTCATTATGATATGAATGGTATCTCCTAGAGCTATTTAGTGTACAAGCCACACAGGCGCATGCAGGGTTGTTTTTCTCTAAGCCATTAGAAAAGGAGAGCCAAAATGACCCCTCTATTATTCTATTATCTTTGGAAACTTAGCTCTGTAGAATTCCCCCTTTCTATTTCTTTCTTGGGATTTAGCTCCTAGATTTGTTATTCCTTCTATGCTGAAAAGTCACTGTGACCTCAAACCCCAGTGTCAACGTATGGAGAATAATATTTTAAACACAGGTTACACAATTCTGTCTCCCCCATAGGGAAGCAGAGGTTGCAGTCTCAACTCAGAGGCTTGTACTTTTGAATATATATGTTCACTGCTCAGCTCTTTGAGAAGTGGGTTGTTGTAGGAACTGCTAATTGTTCCTTAATAGCCATTTGCCTGTTCTTGCTTCAGTAACAGAATTTCTGAGGTTATCAGAGCACATGTCAATCCTACTGGAGGGTGTATTTCCTGGCCTTCCTTGTGGTACTAAGTGGTCACACATAAGTGGGAGTGATGTGTACAGCTTTGAGGCTGTGGGGCCAGAGGAAAAGTTGTAACCATTGCTTCCCCAACCACCCTCTCCTAATGACTGGAATATATATAGGATGGCAGACAATGGAGCAGTCACCTTAGACCTTGATATGGAAACCATGTGCTCTATTCTTCTTGCTACATGGAATAAACATCAAACAAAATACTTCCGTCCAGTAAAACTTTCTACAGTGAATTTTCCAATTAAATAACAACATACCATGGTTTATGAACTAAGTACATCCTTGCTATAAATAATAATTGTCAGTATAGTTATTTGTTCAAACCTCTTCATTACTGCTTTGCGAGCTTCCTCAGATCAAGAACCATGTTTAATTTATCCATTTGTTCCCTGTGTCCTGTATGGTCCCTTGAACATATAAACACATGCAAGTATGTGTTTATGTACACAAGTCAGTGAAATGAATTCTACCACATGCTACGTTTGGATATGGTACAGTACATTATGGGAATTTCAGATTTTATCTATAATTTTGTTTCCCTTAGGGCAGGATTCCTTAGGTCTGTGTGCCATTATTTCTTTCCTCAGCACTGAGGATTCAGAAATGAGCAAGGTTAACACAGAACTTTTCTTCATGGAGCTTTGCTACCTAGGAACTGACAGTTTTCTAGAATACTGAGACCCTCAGTATTCTTCTCTACCCCTGTGTCCTGCGCTCATCTACTGAGAGGTGAAGTGTAACAAGCATGTGCTTCCAGGAAAGAACCTGACTGGACCGTGTTTTTGCAACACTTTGGTATATTCCCTTTGTTCTTCTCCTTACTTTTTGCACCTACTACAATCTTGACTAATTTAAACTAAGCCTGAGGAAGCACCATTTCAAGTAAGGGAAAGTAAGCATTAAGAACATTAGTTAAATTAATATATAATATATGACTTAATGTTGTCACAGTGAAGTTACACAACTATCCTGTCCTACTGCATGACCTGTGTTAATATTGTTTTGCTCATTTAACTTTCAGCAAAGCGAAATGAAAAAGCCTTTGCAATCGATGACTTCTATGACATTCTATCTGTAGAGAAATAGATCTGTGAATTAAAAGTGCTTGTAATTTTGGCAGAAAGTTGGATTTGTATGGACTACCAGGTATATCAGATTGCTATTGCTTTGTAACAGATCACTCTACATGGCTCAATGGCTTAAAAACTCCATTATTTATTATTGCTTATGTATGTGCAGGCTAGCTAGACTCAATTGATCCAGGATGGCCTCAATTAGGTATTCTTTATATCAAGATAAGGTGGCCAAGGCCGTTCTGTTTTTTTATGGAAGAAATGGTTGACTACTTGGGATTGCTTCATGCACCTCATAGCTCTTATTTTCTTGACACTAACAAGCTGTCCTGGGCACATTTTTATTTTAATTCTATTGCCAGAGAGTAGAGCACTCTAAGCCTTGGATAAGGACTGGCATCCACAACTTCCTTCTGTGAGAGAAATCACATGATCAGGTCAGCAAAATCAAGGGACAGGAAGGACATTCCCTCATGAACAGCGTAGTGGATGAAAGAGGAGTGAAGAATTAGGGCCAATGAGTTCGTCCACCATGGCAGGTTAGACACTGGAAAAATTGGGAGAAAATTTGGATAGAGATTACAATGATCTGAACTGTGTAGATTTAACAGGAAATTAGAAAATAGGGATTAGGAGCTGTTGTGTAGAACAAAGGAGAACATGCAAGAGGAGTATTGGATCTTTATCTAGGTGAAGAGGGTCAAAAGTACTATGGTTGAGGGACATCAGAAAGTTGACTGGCGTGGCATGGAATCCAGTGAGTAGGGTGAAGGGACAGAAGGAGGCAAGGAAGAGTCTTAAGAAGATCTAGGTAGAGGATCTCTGTACTGAAGACTTGCTTTAGTTGGCTCAGACCTGTAAATAATTGTTATCTACT
The DNA here is from genome assembly GCA_004027455.1 of Hydrochoerus hydrochaeris. NCBI lineage: Eukaryota > Metazoa > Chordata > Mammalia > Rodentia > Hydrochaeridae > Hydrochoerus > Hydrochoerus hydrochaeris. The sequence goes on along the minus strand of PVLA01005070.1, from coordinate 131,878 downwards.
GACTTGTATGTTTTTAAGTTATGCAATAGTCTGGAATAGTAGTTTAACATAATAAAGCATTTCTGCCTGGGTTCTAGTTTGACCAATGTAGTATAGGTATTCTAAGCAATTTTGGTATACTAAAGCACATATAGAGTTTGTGTTGGTCAATTTTGTGCTGTTCACAAAATTTTGTGCTCATTCAAATTGCTATTTTAGCTGAAACAATGATTCCTGTGCCATCAAATAAGAAATATTTCTGAGTAAATTCAATATTTTTAAGTATATTAATTGCCCACTTGACTTTTCTACCTATTCTGGTCTTATGCATTATTAACTCATAAGTTCTTCCCTTTGGTGATATGAATTTAGATAAAGGGACTCTTTTGCTTCTTGTATTCTGGATCCAGTAGAACTATGTATATTTGCCTTTTTCTCTTTTCTTTAGCTGTAATATTTTAAAATAGACTCCATTTCTAAGAAAACAGCTATTGCCTTTAAGGCAAATGCTTGCACGGCACTGTGGACATTAGAATGGAGACAAATTGCCTTATTAATAGAATGCACCTCTCCTCAAGGGATTGAATCCAAGGATTATATTTTTGGCATATTCAAGAAAGTCTTTCAACAGTAGAAAATATCTTGATTTATATATCATTGCTACTATGATTTATATCTTTTTAAAAACCTTTTAAATATGTTTCTACATGCTTGAGCATGTGATATTCTGGTCTGCATTTAGCAAATTCTTTTTATTCAAAAAGAATTTGAGTTACAATACTTTTATTTTGGGAAGGGGAAAGAAAGTTTATTGAATGTCATCAAAGATCTTAATATTAAAACAAAAACATCGAATCTGCTGGAAGATGGAGTACATAAAACTCTTGAACACATTGGCTTAGGCAAAGACTTTGTAAAAAAAAAAACCCGATTATACAGGAACTATCATAAAGAATCAACAACTAGGATCCACCCCACTAAAAACTTTTTGAACAGCAAGAGAAACCACTAACAGAGTGAAGAGACAATCCACAACATGGGAGAAAATGTTCACCAGCTGTTCCTCAGACAAAGGATTACTACTGAGAACATATAAAGAACTCCAAAAAATCAGTCCTTCCAGATTTAAAGACCAATCCCACAATGGGCATCTGAGATGAATACACACTTCTCAGATGAATAAATACGAAGAACAAATAAATACATGAAAAAATGTTCAACATCACTGGTCATTCAAGAGATACAAATTAAAACAACACTGAGATTCTACCTTACTCCAGAAAGAATGGCTACTATCAAGAAATCAAGCACTAAGAAATGCCAGGAGAGGCTGTGGGGAAAAAGGAACCCTTCTCCACTATTGGTGGGAACGCAGACTGGTGCAGCCACGGTGGTAATCAGTGTGGAGATTCCTCAAAAAATGAGGGCTAAAGGTCCCATTCAACCCAGCTATTTTCCTTCTGGGTATTTTCCAACCAAAATTAAAAACATCATACCACAATGATATATGTGCACCCATGTTTATAGCAGCATAGTTTGTAATGGCCAGATCTTGGAAACAACCTAAATGCCCATCAACTGAGGAATGTATAAAAAAGATGTGGTATTTTTATACAATGGAGTACTACTCAGCCATAGGGAAAGATAAACTGACTTGTATAGGTAAATGGATGAATCTTGAAAACATACTTATTAGTGAAATAAGTTAGACACACAGATGTAAGCATTGTATTGTTTCATTAGTATGAGAAACTGAAAGAAAATACATACACACATATATAAATGTATAATAGTTAAGATAGTTTTACTACTGATTTCTCTGAGTTCACTGCAGAGAAAGATTTTGTCCCTGTATTGTTTGGACAATCGAAGGCAGATGTCTTGTGCTCTGGGTGAATGATTTGGGGATAGCAATGCACAATGTATGTACCATTGTTGCTCCCTGACTGATGCATTTTGAAATTTTTTGTAGGTTTTTTTTCCCCTTTTCTTCTTTTTAAAATTTTTATTCTTGAAATAAATTGGATTTGGAGAAAAAAAGTTTATTGAATGTGTACATTATATATATATATATATATATATTTAAATATGGCACAGTCTCAAAATCAGCAAATTGGCCTTAGAACTGTCATGCTGTTGATCCAAGACTTGGCTGCCTTACCATTTTGGTGTTGATTTCCATCCTTTTTCTCTCCAGGCTGGGAAGTGAGGATACCCGCTTTGAGGTGAGCATGGCCAATGATGGATGTGAAGTGCACCGTTTTGATCCTAGCATAAAATCAGCTCACATTATGGAGAGTCAGCGCCTGTGGTATCACCGCGTATCCATCGATTGGCGGGACCCTCATCCTGCTCTTGCTGCCCAAAAACCATACGGCAACACCAGAAAACTGGGAAGTATTTTGAATGAATTTGGGCATCACAAGGTGAGATGTTCATTTGATTTCATAAATAAATAAAGTGAACACGCTCATATGTTTGAAAATGCAAATCAAGGATTAACAACATTGACCCTGGAAAGTTGAAGGTCTAATTTTAATCTTACTGATAATCCAACATTATATACAGAGCCAACTCTGTAAACATAAAGATTTTGCAAGAATGGAGATGTTTAAGTGGATTTAAAGATTTTAGGTTCTGCTGAATATTTTTAAGGTCTTGGCCAAGACTGGGCAAAAAGACCAAGAAAGCTACTCCTATTCTACTGAAGAATACTATTTCTATTTAGGAACTGGTTGAAAAATTCCAGAAAGAGCAAACTACTTATGTCAGCCTCAAATAGAAAAAATAATCAGCCAGGATTGTGTTTGATAAGAGATTACATGTGTGTAATATTTCTCATTGTTATAATGTGTTTCTCACTATTTTGAGCCTCTAGACTCTTAAAGTTCAGAAAATATGTGTAGCTTTGATTAAAAGCTATTTATAAAGTGGAATGGACATTATGTATGCTACAATTAACCTAACTATGTCAAATCTCTGTCAATATGTTATTGTGAATGGACAAAGAAAAAAAAGAAGACGTTCAATTTTTGAACTATGTTTCTTGAAAGCAAATGCATCCCTGAGCTAACTGCTTTCTGTAGGCTAATGCTAGAGACGTCCTGAGTGCAGCTGGTTTGTGACTGATCTCCAAGCCTTCCTGGGCTTGGCCTTCTGGCCTATCCTTCCTAGCCAGAGACATCATGTCATTTAGAACCTGTTAGAATGAGTGTCTATCTGACAAATAGTATCTGGGACTGAACTTTAAACTTGATTTGGCTTCTTGGTCTTTAATAAGAGGGCTTTCTTCCTGCATGGTTCTTTCTCCTTCTTTTCTCTTTAAAACTCCCTTTAATTAGACAGTTGAAGCTTCTTAAAGAAGAATGCCAAATAATTTATGGTTCTTTTAACATACAACTAGCTGTTGATTTGTATTTTGCTTTATCATACAGAGGAACTAGCACTTAGTAGTTAGCTGCTCTAATAAAATTTACATAGCATTTCCTTGGGTAAAAATCTCTGAACAGAAAAACTTTTTATATGCTATTAATTTTTAAATAAGTGTAGGAAGAAGCAAAAGTATTTTTCAGAAAAAAATTATTGTCATTTGTTACCTTTCTAGATTTTTTTTTACAGCCAAGAATTACATGCCTGATTCTGTACTATGTCAATTCTGTTTAAAAGCTGGTACTTACTCTCCGTGTTCTGTATGGAGTCTTGCTGTTCCTGCTTCAGGCTCCTTCCAGAGCAGGGAAAAGAGGCTAAATCTGACTCTACTCTTACTCTGCCAAGAAATGGCTGAGCAGGGCCGTTTGTGTTTTTCAGTAATATTTTAGGAAAAGATTTGCTAAAGGTGAGGATAAAATAAAGCTTTGAAAAAATGATCTGTGGCTAGCTTTATCTAAGCACATTTCCAACAGAGCATGTATTTGGGGATAATGAGGTGCATGCTTGCATTGTCTTTGTGTAGCATCCTGGGAAATGCAGGAGGCAAACCTTTATAAGGGCAAAGCATGAAACTTAACACTGCCCCTGAGATAGCTAAAAAGGAGAAATGCTTTAAGGACTGCTTATATGCATAAGCTCTCTTATTTTCATTAAAAACATTAATAACAATGAAAGTGATCTGGGTTAGAATTGGTGGGTATGTATTTGCCACTTTAAATAAATTCCTTGTGGAGCAATTTAAGAGATGCTGATTTTCTTTCATGGAGTTTTTTGGGTAAGTGCTTTAAAACAAAACCAACCAAAGCTAAACCCATCTGTGAGTAATGGAACAACAAGGAAGGAGCTGCACAATGCCAGATCAAAAGAGATCTTGTTTGTGGTCTGTAGCAAGCACGGTCTGCTTTCATTTTCCTGCCTGTGTGCAGACAGTGGTAAATGGGACGCAGCTCTGCCAGGGGAGACGAATGAAACAAAACACTAAAAGCGTCGGGACTTTTGCTTTGCCTTCCTTGCTGAAGGGATTGCTGTTACTAACTAAGCATACAAAATTTTCCAAAACACAGAGAAAGATTGAACCTGAATTTCTGTTTTTATTAATCATAAATGTAGACTCTTTATGGTATACTTAGTGACGTCTAGGGTAAATGATTCCAGCTGGTTAGTGAGAAATTATAACTATTACTATTATTTGCAGTCTTATCCATGCTGATAACATAAGAGTTTATTTTTGTGAGCTCATCAATCTAGATTTGAAGCATGAATCTGCTTATTAGCATTTGGCATTGGGCAAGTCATTTAACCTTCCTGGCATCAATTTGATAGTAAAATCAAGACAATGACGCTGCCCAAACTGTAGCTTGATTTGAGAATTAGATCTGAGAACACAGGAGAAATTCATCATTCAGTTTTTTTCAGTAAATTCAAAGAATTCTTATCAACAATTTTAGGAAACTTTAACTAAATTTTATAGAAAATGTTTTCTTTTTTCCTTCTTTGTTTTTTGGGAAAATAGATCAGATAACTCTGTGGAAATTTCTAACTGCACTTGTTATGGTTTCAATCTAGATATCCCCCCAAAGTGGCCTGTGTTCACAGGTGGAGCTTTGGGGAGGTGATTGGATCAAGAGCCATGACACTCATCAGTGGTCCACTGATGAGTTTATAGATAAAGATGAATTTGGGAGGTGAAGCCTGGTCAGAGAAGTTGGGTCACTGGAGGCATGGTAGCAAAGGTCAAGCCCCTTCCCTCGGTTGATCACTAGCCTCTTCTTGCTGCTATGCCATAGACTGTTTCTCCTCTGCTCTATCTCTCTGCTATTTTACCCTGCCCTGGTTTTAGGCTATGGACTGAAACAGCTACAAATTGTGAGCTAAAATAAACCTTTCTTCCTTAGAGCTGTGGGTGACAAGAAATCAAGACAGTACCTAATTCCAGTCAAGAGTTTCTAATGAAAGCTTTACCTTAAAACGAAGGGCAATTGGTTTTTCAGAAGTGGTTGCAAGAGAATTATTATTGTTTGCTGCCTTGGGGCACTGAACAGCTTTGCTGATGATTGCATAGAAAACAAATCATTTCTCAGCCTTTTGGCTAAGATCAAGTGTATATAAAACAAATACTGAGCTGTATAGAAATTAAATAGGCTGCTCAGAATTAACTGAAATATATTTCACACAAACAGATGTCATCCTGGAAGGTTGGGCTCAGTGGTCACAGGAAGTGAGCTTCCTGCCTGTCAGCTCTGATTCTTTTCTCTCCAGTATCCCTGTCACCACTGGCTTAGGCTCAGTGTCCCCTTGAGTCCTAACGAGTCTACAGTTTCTACATCTCTGGGCAGGGAACAGGCCAGTGACTTCAAAATATTGTTGTGTGGTCTCTCCTGTGTTTGACAAAACATAGGCTTTGAAATTAAACTCCTCACAAAATTTTTCTTTTGTTTATCAAAATGGAAAATGAAAATAAGTTACCAATACTATCCTACATTGGAATATTGGTTGGGAATAAAAGTCAGTTTTGCTACTGGAAATAGAAAATGATAGACTCTTTCAAGAAAGGAAAATATGCCCACATGTATTTGTCACCTTTTATTACTAGAAATCCTTTGGCCTTAAATTTCTTTTTTCTTTTCTTTTCTTTTCTTTTCTTTTCTTTTCTTTATTTCTTTCTCTCGTCTCTCTTTCCCTCTCTCGCTGCCTTTCTTTTCTTTTCTCCCTCTCTCTTTCTTTCTTATACTAGGAATTGAACCTACGGCCTTCACAGTGAGCTATGTCCATGGTCTTTTATTTTGAGATGGACTCTCACTAAATTACTAGATTGTCCAGTCTGGCTTTGAACTTGTAGTCTTCCTGCCTCAACCTCTGTCTTAGTTACTTTTTACTTGTTGCTGAAACAAAATACCTGATGCCCAAAGTTGGGAAAGGAAAGGTTTATTTCTTACAGTTTTGGGAGGTTTCAGTCCATACTCAGTTGGCGCCAAGGCAGGGTGGCATGGCGGGACTGCAGCTCATGGCGGCTGCAAACAGCAAAAACAGAAAGAGAGAGAGAGAGAGAGAGACACACACCTTCTTCCTGCCTTTATATCGCTTCCTGGCTCCACCCCTAGGCCGGTGGAGCACTCACACCTCCAGTCCAAGGGCTAGACAATGAACCAATCACAAATGCATAATGCAAAGGCACAAGGCTTGTGGGCCACTGACATAAACCATGACAACCTCCTAGAGTGCTGGAATTATAGGCATATACCACCACACCAAGTATTTATGTGAAATATCATTCTCGATTCCTTTATTTTCCTTCTAAAGTTTTAGTTATGAGAAGTTATTTAAGGGAAAAGTATTAAGGATATCTCTAGACTGTGTTTGCAAGTCTAAAATCAGACAATGTCTGAAATAGGTGTCTTCAGCATTGCTATTTGTGTATATTGTGATTAGTGGTTTATTTGGACTAATTTCTACTCTTTTGAAATAGACTTTTCATTTTCTGTACTTTTTTTCTTTTGTCAAAGCTTGTGTATTTATTCTTCATTATTATCTTTGAAAATATGCTTTAAATAAGTTTAAACCCAGGATCTCTCCCATACCAGGCGAATGCTATACCACTGAGCTACACTTGCTAGACCTATCCTAAACGTTACATGTATGTAAATAACTCTAAAATTTTAAAACAGCATATTAAAAATAAATCAATATTTCTTTATTTCTCTTAGACATGGTAAGGATATCACATTATTATTAGTATTATTACTATTATTATTATCTGGAGTTTTACCATTTTTTTTCCCTTTTATTAAAAAATCTCAAAAGTTGCCACAATAATATAGTAAACTTCCATATATTTTTCACTGAGACTTATCAATTGTTAATATTTTGCCGTATTTAGTTTTTCTTTCTTGTTTCAAGAATTATCTCTGCAGTGAGGCTGTGGGGGAAAAGGTGCTCTGCTACAATGCTGGTATAAATGTAGCCAAGTACAGCCACTATGGAAATCAGTATGGAGATTCTTCAAAAAACTGAAACTAGAAATTTCATTTGACCCAGCCAACCACTCCTAGGCATCTTCCCAAAAAAGTTAAAGACAGCACATTACAGTGATGCACCCATACCTGTGTTGATAGCAGCTCAACTTGTAAGAGAGAAGTCTTGGAGGCATTCTATGTCCATAAACAGACAAACAGGGAAAGAAAACGTGGTACATGTACCAAATGGACGACTACTCTGCCATAAAGGGTAAATTTGAGTAATTTGTATGAAATGCCTGTACCTTGAGACCAGAATTTTTTTAAAAAAAATTAAGTTTATTGGTACGATTTAGACATACACTAAGATCACCTTTATCATCGGACATTTGTACCTGTATATGATATATTTTGATCCCTCTTTCTTCCCAATCCCCTCTTCCCTTCACCCTCTCTTCCCCTCCCTATTTACAAAGCTTTGTTTCCATTTTAAACTTCTCTTTATCTTTTTTCTTTTCCCTTCCTTCCTTTCTCTCTTCCCCCTCTTTCCCTTCCTTCCTCTTTCCTTTTGAACAATTTCTTCTTATTTTACAATATGTACTGTACATCTTGGTCCTTATTAGCTTCTTACACCAGAGAGGTTTTTTTCCAGTAAATGTATTTGGCCCCTTTGTGGCTGACAGTGTTTGTAGTTGTGTCAGCATTTTCTCATCTGTTTCATTGACCCTCAGTTTTTTTTTTCTTTTTTGGTTGTTTTTTTATTTTTTTGCTAGTATCATGTTGCTTTTATCACAGTAGCTTTGTAATATAATTTCAAGTCAGGGATTTTGATGCCCCTTGTCTTGCCTTTGTTGAGCAGAACTGTTTTTGCTATTGCAGGTTTTTTCTGGTTCCAAATGAATTTCAGGGATACTTTCTGTAGTTTAGTGAGATATGTTAATGGTATTCTGATTGGGATTGCATTAAATCTGTATCACAATTTTGGAAGTATGGCCATTTCACTATGTTGTTTCTTCATATCCATGAGCAAGGGTATCTTTCCATCTTCTGATATCTTCTTTGATCTCATTTTTAGAGTACTATAATTTTCAGTGTATAGATTTTTACTTCCTTTATGAGATTGATTCCTAAGTATTTCATTTTTTATGCTATTGTGAGGAGTGTGTTTTCCATAATTTCTCTCTCCTTGAGTTTGTTGTTTGTGTCGAATGCTATTATTGATTTTTGAGTGTTGATTTTGTATCCAGCTACACTACTGAATTTATTTATGAAATCCACAAGTCTTTTGGTGGTGTTTTGGAGGTCTTCTATGTAGAGTACCATGTTATCTGCAAATAATGATAATTTAACTTCTTCCTTTCCTATCTTTATTGCTTTTATTTCTTTTTCTTTCTCTTTTGTAATTACTCTGGCTAATGTTTCCAGAACTATATTGAACTATATTCTCACCATCCCACGCCGCTGGTTCCCACCTGCCAGCATGTGCCTCACTCAATATCATAATGTTAAGGGAGATAAATCAGCTAAATCAATGTTGATTGGTTTCTCTTATATGAGAAACCAAGAGTATAACTAATTTAAAATAAAAATAGATAATAGGAAACAGGGAATATATCTTTTGCAAATGGGAAGGAAATCTAGGGTTGGAAAAGGGAAAGATGTGGTTTGGAAAGGAAAAGGGCTAAGTGTGATATGTAAACGTATCAATTCCCCATGATGAATGTGTTTATTATGTGTCACACACAGGTACTAATAGAAAAGAATTACCTCTGAAAAAAACTCAGTAGGAAGAAATGCATGAATATTTCCATAACACATCTACCCATACTTGTGAGTTTAATTAATTTATATGTAGTTATTGATGGTATATTTGGACTAATTGTTTTTCACTTTGATATAGCTTGGTCTAAGAGCTGGAATGATGATTAATGTGGAAATAATGGAAATATCCTTATTAAAGTTAGGGGAAAATAAAGATACTTATCATTGTCAATTTTGGAGAGCTAGATTAGACTTGATTTTAAAAAAAAACTGATTTGGGGATAATTATAGATTCTCCTGCATTATAAAAAATAATACATTGATTCCATGTACACTTTACCTTTGGCAAATATATAGCACAATATCACAATCAGAATATTGATATTAGTATAGTTTAAATACAGAAAAACAAGGATCATGGTGCCCTTTTATAACCATACCTACCTCCTTCCCTAAATTCTGGTAGCCACAAATCTACTTTTCCATTTCTATAATTTTTCCATTTTAAATAATGTTATCTAATTAGAATTATGAATTGTGTAATCATTGTTATTTAACATTCCTAATATTATAGCTTAATACAATACAATTAGAAAACAAAAAGAAATTTTAGTATAAAAGTTAGAAAGTGTGATTTATTGTTTGTAAATGTATTATTACTATTAAATAACCTATTTGAAGATAATAATTAATATATACTGAGAAACAAAAGGAACCTAATGAAAAACCATCAAACAACAGAATTTAATGACTTATCTGAATGCAGTGTTCAAAAACTTTTGAACTATGCTTTTATAATTAAAAACCAGTTAGTATATAAAAAGGAAGGCAAAACAGAAAAACAGCACAAAAGATAGATATAAATTTAACAAGCCACATATAAGATTTTAAAGAACAGAAGTCCAACCACTCAAGAATTGAAAAGACTTGAACAAATTCAAACATCACACATTTTCTCTGTCATCATAACTTAATCTTATGTTAATCTATACATTTAATGTGACTGCTGTATTTTTAAACTAGATAAACTGACTTTAGTGTTCATATCGCATTAACAAGAAGAAATAGCCAAATTCTAACAGCAGAGTAATAAAGGAAGTTAACTAGTTCTCTGTGACATTCAAACTTCTTATAAAACTATGATAATGTATATCCAGGAGTGGTGGCATATGCCTGTAATCCCAGCACTCTTGGAGGCTTAGACAGAAAGATCAAAAGTTCAAGACCAACCTACGTAACTTTAGCAGGTCTATCTCGATAGATAGGTAGATAGATAGATAGATAGATAGATAGATAGAAAGATAGATAGATAGGCCTGGGGAAGTAGCTTAGTAGTGAGGCTCTGGGTTTAACTTTCTGTATAAAACAAAACAAAACCTATAACAAGATAGGCAAAATCATGCTGTTGTATGCATAAGTAAGCAAATTAATTAGCAAAATAAAAAAAATCTTGAAATAAATTAAACATGCCAATTCAATATATGATAAGGTGGCATTTCAAATAGGGGGGGAAAGGATGGGTATTTCAATAAAATTATGTGGACAAAAATTCTAAAAAAGAATTTTTCATCTACATTTGATGCTTCCTGCCAAGAATATTCAAATCCAGGAAAAAAATATTTTCCAAAACAGATATATAAAATACTAGGAAAAAAATAAACTGTGACATTTAAAAAAATAATTATGGAGTTAGGAAGTCATAAAAGGGAAGATTAATTTGATTATGTATAATATAATTTGATTATATATATATGTGTGTGTATATATATATATATATATAAAATTTGATTATATATAAACTTTCTGCATGGTAAAATTACCCCAAAAAAATCCAAATTACAAAAATATTGACAACTCATTTCATAAGCAGAGAGCTAATTTAATTGATATGAAGGGCTTCAACAAATCAATAAATAAAGACCCTCAACTTGATGACAAATTGAATAAAGAAGCAGTTTTTGAGGGGCTGGACACAGGGGCAGACAGCTTGGCTAATATGCATGAAGCTCTGGAGTTGATCTCCAGCACCACAAAATAACAAAACAAGAAAACCAAAACAGCTGACCAAAGACCAATTCACAGAAAAGGTGATACAGAAAGCTCATGTGAAAACTTACTCAAGTTTGCTGATTGAAGAGAAATTCAAATAAAACCACACTTAGACAGGGTTTTATGAAGTTATCAAAGATTAAAAGTAACAAGAATGTAAATTGTTACAACCTTTCAGCAGGACAATTTGACAATACTTACCATACTGCAAATGAAGAGCCTAGCAGTTCTGCCTGTATGAAATTTCCAGAGTTGTGTTCTCATATGAGTAAAATAACACTTATGAACAAGATTTTTTTTTTGCAGCATTGTTTCTAATATCAATTCTACCATTATGGAAGTGGTCAAATGAATTATTGTACCTCTTTTAATGGATTATTTACATGCCCCTTGAAAAAAGGACCAGGAAATATTTAGTACTGATACGGAACAATATCTGGAATATAGTTATAAGAAAAGAATCTTACAAGGCAAAGCAATTGTCAAACAGTTTTGAAAAAGACAGCTAGAAAACTTAATCAAAATAGTATTGTACTAATATAAAGATAGACATAGATATCAGAAGAACACTAAGAAATTTTGGAAATGGAAACTCATAAAATGTAATTGATTTTTGATAAAGGTGTCAACATAATCGAACAGGAAAATGATAGTCTTTTCAACAAGTAATGCTGGGACAATTAGATATTTGTCTGCAGAAAACTGACTACTAACCTCTACCTAATATCACCACAAAAATTGTTTAGAAATGGCACATAGACCTAAATATAAAGGTTAAAATTATAAAAATTCTAAAAGAAGATATAGGAAATTCTTGAGACCTTAAGGTAAACAAATATTGTGTAGGAAACAAAAAGCACAAACCATAAAAAGATTTTGAGATAAAATCTGTATTTATACAATTAAAGATTAGAACCTTCTGTTCATCCAAAGACATTGTTGAGAACATAAAATCTGGGATAAAGTACTTACCATAAATATATCAGGCAATAAGCTTTTATCTGGAGCATATAAAGAGGTCTTACAAACATAAATGAGGAAGGAGTTAGCAACTCGATTAAGAAATGGGCAAAAAAATTTGAAAAGACATTTCACCAAAAAAAGATAAACAGAAGGCAAAAACATATGACAAGATGCACAATATCATTAATCATTAGAGCAGTGAAAATTAAAGCCACTGTGAGATACTGCTTCATAACCACCAAAAAGCTCATATCGAAAGCATTGGTGATGCAAAGGAAGAGTGTGGAAAGGAAGTAACAGAACTCTTGAACATTTCTGGTGGCAATGCAACATCTTTGAAAAAGAGTTCAGCAATTTCTTATGAGTGTTATAGTGTTGATCTGTAATGACACCCAAAGTCCATGTGTTAAAGACCTGTCCCCAGCTCATGGCTGTGTTGGAAGGGGATTGAACTCTAAAGGGTGTAGCCTGTGGGGAGGTCTGTAGGTCTTTGAGGGTGGGACCCAAGCAACAGGGACAATAATTCATTGACCAAAATCTCCAAAAGTACAAGCTACCAACAAACCTTTCGTCTTCATCAGTTATCTCGGGTGTTTGTTATAATAATAGAAAATTGACCAAGATAGTTAAACATAGGTTTATTGATAGACCTAGGAAACTCATTCTTACATATTTTCTAAAGAAAACTGAAAAAATATGCTCGCACAAAGACTTGTGCTTGAAAATTCATAGAACCTGTAATCGTCATTCCCAACTGAAAACAACCCAAATAACCATAACTGGTGAATGAACAGAGGAGTTATGAATAATGTACAATATACCATTCCATCCATATGGGATGCAATGGGAAGGAAAAGGATTAGTGATATATGCAATGTAAATAAGTCTCACAGACTCTCCTGAACGAACAGATACAAAAAACTACAGATTATATAATTCTCTCCATATGTGAACTCTAGAAAAAGCAAAATTTTTATATAGCAATAGAAATCAGATTCCTGGTTGCCTGGGACAGGAGATGAGACAGTAGAGATTTACTAAATAGAACACAGAGGAACATTTTGATTGTGGGACTGTTCTGTATTTTGAGTGTTTTAATGGTTATATGGATATACTTAAGTCAAAATTCGTTGACTTTTATACTTGAAATGTATGGATTTTAATATATATTAACTGTACCTCATTAAAGGCACATTACAGAAGAGTATTATAGGTTTCTAACATTCACTTTTTTATGTAGATTCAGAATCTCTTTAAATATATACACAAGAAAGTGGTGATGCTGGTTGCCTCAGGGAGAAGAACTGCTGGTTGAGAAAGAGACTCTATACTCTTTTGAATATGCAGGAGGATTAAATGTTGTCAATTGCTTCTTGCTATAGTTTGGATCAGGAATGTCCTCCAAATGGCCCTGTGTTAGAGGCTGGTTTCTTAGCTTGGCACTATTAGAAGGTGTTGGAGCCTTGAAGAGGTGAAGCCTAGTAGAAGCTGGTGAAGTCAATAGAGGTGTGTGCCCTTGATGGGGTGTCTTAGTTACTTTTCTCTCATTGCTGAGACAAAATACTTGCCACCCAAAACGAAGGAAGGAGAGGTTTATTTAGCTCACAGTTTGTGGAGGTTTCAGCTCATAATCGTCTGAGGCAGGGTGGTGTGGCAGAGGGGCAACAGTTCATGGTGGTGAAAGGCAGGAAAAACAGCAAGAGCAAAAGGGGAAGAGCACAGAGAGAAAATGCTTTCTGTCCCTTACATTGTATGTAAGCTACACCCCATCCTAGGATGGATGTAGCACTCAAACCCATAATCCCAGTGTTGGCCCATGAATTAATCACGAATTCTAGAAGCCTGTCCCCATGACTGCATGAGGTTTTGGGGGGGAACGTCTAGAACAAACCATAACACAGTGTACTGGGACCTCTGTTCCTTTTGCTCTTTCTGTGACTTGTGTTCCTGCCAAATACAATGGGATCAATTAACCATAGACTGGAACCTCTGAAACTGTAACCCCAAATAAATTTTTCCATAAAAGTTGTTTCTCCTAGGTGTTTTCTCACAGTGGAAACCTGACTAAAACATTTCTTCCTCATTTGCTTTAATTTCTACTTCTTGAGTTGTCCTTAGTGTTTTGGAGACTTGGGTTATCTTCTCTCTTTAACTGTTTTTTCATATTGTAAAATATTATTCATTGTCCTATTTTAGAGTGAATTCCTCACTACCAGCTTCCAATTCTTTAATTTTTTTAAACTATGTCCTTTCTAGAGTATAAACCATTTATTGGTGTTTTTATTTTAAAAAAGACCACTTTTGCCTTCCAAGATTTTTAATTGATGTATTCTCTGTCCATCTACTCTTTTCCAGCTTTACATGCTTTATTCAAAATGTACTGTCACTATGTACATGCTTGTGAAAGTAGATGTTCTTCTTGAGCACCCCGAACATACTTAATAGAGCCTGACTGTTCAATAAAATTAATCTTTGTATAAAATTACATTCCATTTATTGCTTTGGTTATTTATTTCCCGTATCCTTTGATTTTGTGTGTATTTTGAGACTTTGATTTGTTGACTCATTTTCAGTGGGAGGCTTATTTGGTTTTGTTTTGCTTTTCACTTAGCTCACCTTTTTCTACATAGTGATTCTGCAGCATTTTCAGAACCTGGTCTTGTATGAACTATAGGGGCTTCATCTTTCCCCAAGGATGTTGGGAATATCTTCTCACTGAGCCATCTAGGATCTGTTTCATTTGCTGTTTGCTAGGGTGTGTCCCCTTTTGTCATCTTCTGAGGTGATTGGCTGTTTTTAAACCAGAGTTCCAGATAATGGTTATTAGCAGTTTATTTTGGTCTTCTTTCTAGAGTGAGGGGACCCCCCCCCCCAGCCTCTGGCTTTAATGAATGGATGTGGCTGTCAACTGCTCTCTCAGGGGAGCACCACTCATTCCAGTCCTACCTGCGGTAAGATGGAAACTCAGCGTGCCCTGGCTTTAGTCACTGCTCTGTGTTCTCAGCAGTGGAATGTTCATCTCATTTTTGATCCCTGTTTTGTCCCCTTCTCTCTTTCTGTTTTTGAAAAATGTCTTCCTTTTTACTTTGTGTTTGGCATGGAACAGGGACACATCTTACCTTTAGACATTCATTTTTTTTTAATCAGTACTGGGGATCGAACTCACAACCGCGTGCTTGCAAGGCAGTTGCTTATGCCGCTGAGCTAAATCCCCAGCCTTATACATTCATTTAAGTAAACTCTAAATTGATTCCTTTCTTACCTAGAATTACCTGGAGAAATAATATCTTACCTAGAATTACCTGGAAAAATAATATCTTACCTAGAATTACCTGGAGAAATAATATCTTACCTAGAATTAACTGGAGAAATAATATCTCATCAGTCAGCTGTCCTACTCATATTTACTAATACATATTAAAATACCTTAAAATGAACAGTTCTGAAATGTTATTTCTATTACCTTCCAAACATATTGCTCAAATGTAAGGTACATATGAAATAGGTACAGTAAAATGCATATGTGTGTATCAGTCAGTGTTATGCTAGAGAAACAGGCATAGCATAAGATATACAAATGTATATGAAATTACCAGATTGGTTTACAATGGTCATCACAGCTGAATGAGGAAGTGTGCAGAGGCTGTCTGCACACTGGAGATGGAAGGTTTGGGTTCAAGGTCTGGAGCTCACTGCAGCATTAAGTACAAGTGGTATCAGGAGGCCAATGGATCTGTGCCAGAAGGCTGAAGGATCCAAGGCAGAAGCCATAGAGTCTGTGCTAGAAGCCAGCAGATTACATGCAAACTGAAGCCAAAGACCCGAGCTCCTCCAAAGAACAGAAGCCAGTCCATCCTTCCCCATTTCCCTTTTATTAGGTCCAGTCAATGAGCCACCCTAGAGTGGATCCTCTACACGCTGGGTGCAAACAGCCACCCCAGGGAAGATCTACACCCTGCGGTGTAGAATTGCTGAGCCAACTTAGTTAAGCTTCTAAACTTTTCAAATTGACACAATCAATCAGACACTACTGTGTGTAAAATATAGATGTGTTCTATATGCAATAAACACGTAAAATGTAAGTGATGATGCAGGGGGTCCGGGCTGGGATTCTGTATTTCTGGTAAGTTCCAAAGTAATACTGATGTTGCTAGTTAAAAACTACACTTTGAGTAACAAGGCTTTACTGCCCTTGGAAAAAGACGATTAAAGGATATTTCATAGTAATTGACAGTGCTAGGACTTGAACTTGGATCCTCCCAAAGCCCAAACACTGGGCAGCTTTGTGCCTTGTTGATGTCTTCTTCTGCCCTGTGTGTGAGTCCTTGTCAAGGTGGTGTGAGAAGTGGACACTGTGTCATGCACCAGACCCTTTTCCTGTGTTTATTTTGTTGCACTTAATTTCTGAGCTACTGGGCCAGGGGTTTAGCTCAGCGGTGTAAGTGTCTACGTGGCAAATGTGAGGTCATGAGTTCGATTTTCGGTACCAAAAAAAAAAAAATTCTGCCACTACCTACCATCCTGGGGGGAATATTTTCTTAGGATAGAAGCTCCTGCCAATCAGATAAGGGTCCAGGCAAGCCCAAGTGCTAGGTGATTGGTGATTTACCTTTAAGCAGAAGATCTGCTTCTGAGATGTATGTTCCTAACTGAGCTATGTGCCTTAGAGACTGTGACCCTTTATCAGAAGGAGACCCCTCCAAATCTCTGGTGAAGCACTCTGGAAACAAATAGAAAACTGTCCATCTGACTTTCTCTCCAGTGTCTTCTGAAATAAAATGTCTAGGGCACTAGGGATTGAGTACTTTATCTTTTGACATAAGCTAGTGAGGAATTAATAAGCAGCCACTTTGAACATCTGGAGGTCTTAGTTTCAGAGTCTCAGAAGAACACTGGGCAGGAAACCATACAGAAAACCAAAAATGTAGTGGTAAAGGCAGAAGTGCAGATGATTCTTTTAGGTCCCAGTGCAATCTTCCCTTGAAATTCATTTATATTCTTTTTTCAAAGAGAGTTGTGTATCCTTAATGTATTTGAAGGCAACTTCATCTGGAAGAATTGCTGGTTAATCATGAAGGTGCTATGTCTCTGTGAAATACCCCAGTGGCAACTGAGCAGTAATGAGTCATTCATGGTGCTGAATTGTGACTTGAAACGCAGAGACAGCCTTCCGTCTCCCTCATTCTGCTGTGGACCCTAAGACAAAGCATCTTAGAAACAAGAATCAAGAACTTCCTAACTCAATGCTTTTATTTGTTCTCTCTTCACTCATCCACAATGGTGACATTTGCTGTGGAGTAAAATATCTCAGCTCTTAATGCTTTTCAAGCCATTCGGTGTTTAGTGAGCATGGAGCTACAACAGGTTAGAAAGCCATGTAGAGAGAGAACTCATTGCAGGGTTCAGTAGTGGTTGGTGTTTTCTTTGATGTGTTCTCCTTTCTGTATTCCTTGGACAAAAGCCATGACCAACATGCTTGTATGTGAGTAGTATTCTGAAATCCAGAGTCCCACTGCCACCTCTTTAACTCAATGGTCCTTGGATTCTAACATTAGAAGGGAAGTGTTGGACAATAAACAAAAACAATGGCAACAACATACCACAGCAAAGAATTCCATACACAAAAAGAACTTGATTGCAACGTCAAGCCCGGGACCAACCCTGGGGATTCTGATGTAGTTGTTCTGGCCTGGAGCCTTGGAACCTGCATTTTAAAGTAGCCTCACCCCCACCATCACTCAGGTGATATGGAGACCACCCTTAGAGAAACCTTGGCTTAGAGAACTGGAGTGACTCTGCCTTCCGTTTGCAAGTCCCCACCTCTTACTGTGCCTAAACCCCTTTACGGGGGGATCCGGAGCCTGGATGACAGGCATGACTCCATATCAGGTCTCTGAGTCCTCTGACCTCAGTTTCCTGTACAGCATATGGCACGAACCCGCTGCAGTGGGAAAATGTGCAGGCAAATGTTTCCTTTGAGAGAAAGGAACAAGGAGTTTTTATGAGCTCAAAACTGTGATTATACCTTATGCAGAATTATGACTTGATTATTACAAAAGAGGAAGGTTTCACATGTGGAAGAAATTCTTCTCTAGGGAGCTGGCATTTCATCTTTGTTGCCAGGTACCAGCAGTGGGCGGGCTTGTCTGAGCATCTTGCCATTTTGACAAAGTTTGAGGCATGAGCACCATGTGAACTGTGAGGGAGTAGAGCTCACAAAGCTCCCTGGTTTCCCTGTGTGTACTTTCTTCCTTAAAGGAGACCATGGGTCCATAGAGGAATGGTGGGTTCAGTGCTACACAGCTCAAATTTGCAGGGTCGCGCCAGGCTAGCCATCTCCACCTCGGGAGCTCAGCCATGCCAGTTTGCATAGGTGTCCAAGCATAGCAGACACATGCCTATGACTCAGCCTCTAGGTGCCTGGAAAAAGTTCGTCTACATTTCATTTTGAGATAAGACCTGGTTTATTTTCCAGCCAGAGAAAATGCCAGGAAAGGGCGAATTCATTTGCCATCTTATAAGTTAAAACCACAACGTCCTTAAACACACAGATTTCCTAGCATTCACCAGCTTTGCAATTAAAATGATAATGAACGTTTCTTACAAGAACTTCTCTTTAAAACCAGTGGCATGGGTTCACAGCACACCATTAGAAGGAATTATGTAAAGCAGCCTCTCTGTTCCAAGTTTTATTTTAAGATTTAATTTATTCCAGATTCTGTAGGAAAAAAATGTCCATGTGACAAGCCTGCTAACAGATGTCAATTTAGTTTTATAGCACACGCCTGCACTTCAGAGCCCGAAAATGGAGATTATTCCTTTTACCCGCTGTTTATTATTACAGGGCACGGCTTCACCCCTTCATACCCCAGAGGATAACTGATTAAAAACTGCCGGTAAGCAGCTCACCCTGCTTGTTCTTCAGCAGCGTTGAGTGGAAAGTTTATTTCACGTCACCCTTTCAGGTTAAGAGAAGTGCCAGAAAGAGCCAAGATGACAGTTAATATCAGCTAGTCAAAAGACAAATGATGCTGTAGTATAAGTGATGTGATAGAAAATAAGAATTACTTATCTGGACGAAGTCTATTAGATTTTTTTTTATAGTGGTGATGGGTAAAATGAAATAAGTTTGTGACAAATATAATGTCAAATTTAATCATGAAAAGAAACCTTCACTTTTTATTTACAGGGCCCACTGTGGTGTAATGATCACAGGTTTTTATGTGCGTGGTGCATCCTCACCCACTTGTTCCCCGATCTATATCTCTCTCTGCCCATCCAACAAATAGTTACTAAGTCTATTCTAGATGCTGTGTCCTATGCTTACATAATGAAGACAAAATATGAGACAAATCTCTTTTCAATTTCTATTTTAATTGTGGTAAAATGCAGGTAGCATCAAACTGTCTTAACCACTTTAAGAAGTGTTTAGTAGTGTTAAGTGCAGCGCTATTAGGTATATTCACATTGTTATATACCCAGTCTCCAGAGCAAAACAGAAAGTCTGTACGCACTAAATAATCACTCCCCTCCACCTCTAATAACCTCTAATAACCTCTAGGCTACTTGATGTCTCTGTGCATTACCTATCTAGATACCTCAATAAGTGGAATCACATAATATTTTGTCCTTTTGTGCCTGGCTTATTGCATTTAGCAAAATATTTTCAAGTTTTCTCCATGTAGTAGCACGCATCAGAATTCCTATTGTATGTATACGCTACATTAATGTTTAGCCATTTATCTGCCGATGGGCATTTGCATTGCTTCTAATGCTTGCCTGTTGTGAATAGTTAGTATGAACAAAAGTGGACAAATTCTTTTGGATATTTACCCAAAAGTGGAATTACAGACCATATGGTAACTCTAGTTTCAATTTTTTGAGAAATCACTATACTGTTTTCCATAGTAAATGTATCATTTTATACTCCCATAAACTAATCCTTTAAGATTCAAATGTAGCTGAAAAGGCAGAAAAGCAATCTCATAACGTGTGCATCAAAGAAAAGATGTGATGTGCTCTGGGAAAATTTCATAGAGAAATCCAATCGGATGTGTTATTTTTGTATTCCTGATCCCTAGCCAATAGCGAGGGCTTGATAAATGGTGGGTGGGTTACGAACCATCCAGACCTTTTAACTTCCCTCCATCCTATGGGAATGCTTTTGAAAACAGCGAGAACATTCATTTAACAGCTTTTTCTTGGTTGCACCTATTAATCTTTGGGGAAAAAACAAGTTGAATGGTAGAAAACAAGTTTTTTGCAATGTCTTTCTCATTCTGTATATGATTTAATATTCAGAGATGTTGAGATATTTCTGCATCCCTTCTTTTCTTATGGAGGTTGGGGAGGAGGCTGCCTGCAGTGTAAGATGAAAGTGTAGTGTTAAAAAAAAAAAGAAGAAGAATGTGTAGTGTTGTTAAGAAGTGGTAGGATATTCAGGGAGAAAATGTTCTTCCTATTGTTAGAACACTGCTTCTATTCTCTAGAGAATTTAGTTCTGTAAAGATAGGTAAAAGGCTTCTTTGCTTACTTTTCCAGTTGACTTAAATCAACAATATTTTTGCTCAATTGCATGCTATTAATAATTATTTTAAATGAAAATTTCAATCTTAAGAGCTTTCAAGAGAATTTCAGATGTTTAAAATGCACGAATGTTGTATTTGGAGACTTCAACTTCTTGTTCCTGGTATTATTAAAGGAATCTATTTAATCTCAAAATTGATGAAAGACAAATAGGAATCTATTTAATCTCAAAATTGATGAAAGACATTTATTATTCTATCCAGTTTTTAATTTTGCTAGCAACTGAGAAAGAGAGGCTGGCCACAGAAATACTTTGCATAACTGTTTTCTTGGAAATTTCTAATGGTTTTGCTGTTTGTCACGGTGTTAATAATTTGATTATATAGAGAGCTCTGCTATCTATCTGAAATAAATCCTCAGGGTCTTGGTATTGATGAGGAGAATAAAGCTGACAACATTTTCAAGATGATTTTGAGACAGATAGCACCTTTTGGAGCGTGGTGCTCAGCGGTAGAGCTGCTGGCTGTCAACAAGAGAAACCCAAGTATCAGCTCTACAACTTGGAAGTTGTGTGACTAGCACAGGTGGATTAAGCCTCAGCTGCCCTCCATGTTTTCTGTGCAATGGGAATAATACCTTCCTTGCAATATTGTTGAGCAGCTTAAAGATAAAAATGACTGTGAAGAACCTGCTCTAGTGCCACTCACTCCCCAAATGGAAGATATTTATTCAATAGATATTGAGTTGGTTGATTTTAATTGTTTTAGGAGAATATATGAATTTGTGCTGGGAACAGTGCTTTATGGTATAAATGATTTGATTTATTTTATTGATTTTTTTACTTCATTAATGATAGACGAGAGCTTCTATAAGGGCAGCCATTTACTCCAGAGAATATTAAAGTGGATCACTATCCTGGGTTGGATTTTAGAACTTTCTGGAATAGCAACAATGTAAATCTTATGGCTAGACTGTGTCCTGGGCACCAGTTTTTCTGCAGTAAAGGCCTTGGGTATAATTGGTGTGTATTTCAAATAGTTCACTTCCTCATACCACCAATAGAAATCTTGTAACTCAATTATTTCTATCCATGTGGACCTCTTTGGCATAAATATGTAAAATTACATGGGCTTATTATCTAGAGACCTCTAGCAGAGCTCTCTATATAATCAAATTATTAACACCGTGACAAACAGCAAAACCATTAGAAATTTCCAAGAAAACAGTTATGCAAAGTATTTCTGTGGCCGGCCTCTCTTTCTCAGTTGCTAGCAAAATTAAAAACTGGATAGAGTAACAAATGTCTTTCATCAATTTTGAGATTAAATAGATTCCTATAATAATACTAGGAACAGAAGTTGAAGTCTCCAAATATAACATTCATGTATTTTAAACATCTGAAATTAGGTAGATTGACATCTTACATTTTTTGCTCCTTCTTGGGGACATACCAAGTAGGGACTGAATGAAATATGTACTTAAGAATATGACAGATAAATTATCTGACTAAAAGAAAGTTGCTGTTCCCTACATCTGTATTTTTGTTTCCCTACTGTCCTATTTACTATATTAAATATAAGCATCTTATTTTATGTGCTAAGTCTGAATTCAGTCTTCCAACTTGTTTATTTTCTACTACTTTCCTTCAGATACCCTATACATTAACCTAAATGAATGGTTTTACTTCCAGTGTGCCTGAATGCTTTTATCCCTTGCTGCTTTAATCACAATTCCATTACTTTTGATATTTTCTCTGTCTTTGAACAAGTAAAATAAATTGCCCATCTTTCAAGTCCTATCTTAAATGTCATCTCTTCCACAAAGCCTGTCTCAAAACCATTTAATTTTTAATGTGTGGCATATGTTCACAGTAGAAAATTTAGATCCTAGAGAACACAGAAAGTAAAAGGATGGGAAGCAACCTCACCAATAATTCTGCTACTGGGTGGCACCTATTAGTGTACATAATCACTCCTCCCACATTGTTCCCCACTACCTCTCCCTCTCTTCCTTTACCCTTCCCTCTCCCTCTTTTGATATTTTAACAAAATTAAGTTTATACCACACGATAGGTGCTATTTTGTAATCTGGATTTTTAAAAATTTAAAATATTGTTACCATTTTTTGCATGTTATTAAATATTTCAGCCAGGCATGATGGTGCATGCCTGTAATTCCAGCACTTGAGAGACTGAGGCAGGAGGATCACTGTGAGTTCAAGGTCAGCCTAAACTACATAGCGAGACCCTGTCTCAAACAATTTTTTTTTCATCTAACTACATTGAATGGTTTACACCATTTTACTTACTGAGACTCTTTAATGGATTAAGTTGCTTCTTTATTTTCCCATAAAACTGTGTGATGATGTAAGAAACCAGTCAACTTCCATGAGTTGCACTAAGTATCCATCTTATCTCATTAGACATTTAGTGTATCACTATGCTAGATTATGTATGTATTGCTATGATAGACTATGTGTGTATATATATATATATATATATATATATATATATATATATATATATATACACACATATACCATGAAATATACCATGAAATTTCAGAGACACTAGGATGTCTGGACCATGTTACTTTTTTAGGAAATAAATACTGGATGCTTTCAGGGTTTTTTGTTTGATATTTGGTATCAGGGATCCAACTCAGGACATTGCGCTTACAGGCAAGCACTTGAGCCGCTGAGCTAAATCTCTGGCCCCTTTTACTGGATGCTTTGAAATGAATTATTTTCACAGTTAGTGAGCATCTTTCTAAAATGATGATAGTGAAACTTGTTCAGATGACATTGAACTCACCGTGTAGCCCAGGCTGCCCTCAAACTCACAGTGATCTACGTGTCTCAATCTCCCGAGTGCTGGGATTACAGGTGTGCACCCTGCCTAAAGCAACATTTTTCTCACTGTGGTGCTGGAGATCAGACCCACAGCCTCATGCATACTAAGCAAGTGCTCTACCACTTAGCTACATCCCCTCAGCCTAATCTAGGATGATGTGAGAGGAAAATGGGACTATATGTATGCAACACAACGTCATGTAACCAAGCTACAGAAGAAAGCAGGACCGACTACTTCAAATTTCCCCATTGACTATCAGTTGCTATTTGTCATTAATATTTCTTGTAGTGGCTCTTGGTGGCAGCCAGTTAGTAGTCAGCGTGAAGGCTGAAGATGTCCTGGTGAGTTTTGTCATGTGGCAAATTATCTTGAGGCAAAGTAGCTTCCACTTAACCTTCCAGGAAAGTTGTTTCAGAGATTACGGATCACAAATTAAGATGTTTGAATTGCATGGTTTGTTGAATCAATTAAAAAGACACAGTGAGGAGTAAGGGCAAGGAGGTGGAGTCGGTTTGTGTACCGGCAGCACAGAAAGGTAACGCTGTCCTCATTCTCCCTCTGCCTCCCTCTCTCCTCTCTCTTCTCCTTCCCTCTCCTCCCCTCAGCCTCCACTCTTGATGGTGGGACTATGAGAACCAGGTTTCAAGTTTAGAGTAAGAAGGCTCAACTGAAAAGTCTTGGGGACATGTGCTTTTAGTTTTGTGAGCTCACCAACATGCTCTGGATTTTATTGGGCAAAATATCTGTAGGGCTAGAATGAGCGTTGCTAATGTCTGGCCAATGATGATTGCATGAATATTGAATGACTCATATCCCTCATGCATATTTAATTTTTAGTAACCAGTGTTTAATCAACATTTCTATTCCTTTCTGTGCTTAGCACACATATGTATTACTTATTTGATTTATAACAAGTCTCATAAATTACTCATTTGTGTATACTTAACTGCATGTTTTAAATCTCATCCTGTTTAATTTACATCTCCTATGAAATTGTATATTCTATCAAATACAATAAATGCATTGCCAGTTTAAAACTTAAAAATTACAATATTGTGTTGGTCAACTTTTTTTTCCTATCAGTCTACTTGTGTGTTTAAATATCTTGGCGAAGCATTCATGTGAGCCTAAAAGACTCATTAATTGTCCTCACCAGTAAAAGAAAGTGGGTGAAGTATTTGACAATCCTGAAGTCATTGTGAACTTTACTCTTAGGGCACAGTACTTAGTGGTGGGAAACAGAACTGTATATGCCCTTACCTGACAACCTTCCCTGAAAACTGTCTTCATTTGTAAGAACAAGTTTTCTTGCATAATTCTGTCCTTTTCTATGTCAACTCCCTTAAAACCCAGTTGCAGAAAGAAAGCATTTGGGCATTTAGTTCCACAGTGCCTCAGATGGTGTTTTAGGACAAGAAGTTTTCTTTTATGGTTCAGTTCTGGTTACTTGAAGTTTAGAGATGTTCGACTGGAGGGCATGTGCTTGAGGTACAAAATCGCCAGTCTTGAGCAACCTACAGCCAGGCTTTTAAAATTTCACAGAAAATTCAACTCACCCAGTCACCTATTACTCCGTCATTAGCTCCTAGTGTCTTCCTGCAGTCTACCTAGATTATAACCCAAGATGTTTTAAAGAGGAAAGTACATCTTTTAGCTTATTTGAAAAAGTGATATGGTGTAGAGACGCCGAAAGCATTAGTAAGGAACATAAATAGAAGGAATATTCCACCTTCCAGGGAGTTGATGCCTTTTATTGAGTTAACACAGATGAAAGACTCAGATCATGTTACGTTGGCCTAAGAGAATTACAGGAAGTAGGAAGGCTAGAAAATTGGCCAGCAGCATTGTGTTTAAGCAATATGGACATGCATGCACTTGCACACATGGGCACATACACAGAAACCTGTGCACACACATATACAATGAACACATGCAAATATCATTCATTGATGGCGCTTCTAATAAACCTTCCATGACACTCACCAAACTTTTATCTTTCAGCAAGTGAAAGTTAAAGAAAATTTCTTTCTTTCAGTTTTTATTTCTTATCAGTGCTTGTTTACATTCCATAATGATTATATTCCTCATGAGGACCTGGTGCATGGACGTAACAGATCTCCTTTCCCTCTTCTTCCTTCCTTCTACCTCTGTCTTTTGATTTCTTCCCTACTTGAAAAATATCTCCTTATTTCCTGTTATCTTTTATTTTGTTCTTTATTTATATTTTGGGCTTTTCACATAAAAATGATCACACAACATTTAAGCTTATATGTCAGATTTATTTCACTTCACATTATGGTCTCCAAGTGCTTCCATTTTCCTACGAATGACTCAAGTTTTTGTTTATGGCAGAGTAGTGCTGTATTGTGTATAAATATCACGTTTTCTTTACCCATTTAAATATTGGTGGGCATATAGCCTCTTTCTAAGGGTTAGCTATTATGAATTTTGCTGACATAAACATGGGTAAGCATGTGTCACTATAATGTAATGTACTAAACTCTTTTGGCAAGATGCCTAGAAGGTGAATAGGTGGGTCAAACAGTATTTCTAGGTTTAGTTTTTGAGGAATCTATATTATGATTTCTATTATTTTACATCCCCACCAAAAAATGTAGAAAGATTCCTTTATCCCCACAGCCTCAGCAGCATTTGTTATTATTTGATTTTTTGATGATAACCCTTGTTCCTGGAGCAAGAGGAATCCCAGTGTTTTTTAAAATTGCATTTCTCTAATGACCAATGATGT
Source organism: Hydrochoerus hydrochaeris (assembly GCA_004027455.1). Taxonomy (NCBI): domain Eukaryota; kingdom Metazoa; phylum Chordata; class Mammalia; order Rodentia; family Hydrochaeridae; genus Hydrochoerus; species Hydrochoerus hydrochaeris. Next base: position 105,618 of record PVLA01005070.1, on the reverse strand, counting down.
TGAACATTTTTTCATGTATTTCTTGGCCATTTGAACTTCTTCTGAGAAGTGTCTGTTCATTTCATTTGGTTGCATCTTTTATTTTGAGGGATCTAGAGATGTTGCTCCTCTTTCCAAAGAATACCTGGCAAAATTTTTTCCAAATCTGTAGGATATTTTCTCACTCTGTTGGTTGTCTCATTTGCTGCTCAGAAACTTTTTAATTTGACGTGGTCTAATTTGTTGATTCTTCATAGTGTTTGGGGGGGGGAGTTCTATTCAGAGAGTCTTTGCATATACCTGGAGTTTCATCTATTTTATTTTCCAGCAGATTAAGTGTTTCTAATTTCACATTTAGTTCTTTGATCCATTTTTATTTCATTTTAGTCCATGGTGCAATATGGATCTAGACTCTATCCTTATAATTTCATTAATAACTCTGGATTTTTTTTTCTTATTGTTCGAAGACCTTGAGGTGCATCATTGGGTTTTGTATTTGAACTTACTCTTTTTTGTGTGATGTGGGCATTTATAGCTATAAATTTCCTTCTTAGGGCTGTCATCAATACACTGTAATTTTCAATATACTTACTGGCATTGGCATTTAACTCTAGGAACTGTCTTATTTCTTCCTTGATTTCTTTGTATCTGATTATTCGAGAGTGCGTTGTTTATTTTTCTTGCTTTTGCATAATTTCTGTGGTTTCTTTTGCCATTTGGTTCTAGTTTCATTGCACTATGATCTGGTAATATGCATAGTGTAATTTAGATTTTTTTGCATCTACTTAAGTATGCTTTTATTGGCTGGTATGTGGTTTATTTTGGAGAAAGTTCCATGTGCTGCTGAGAAGAATGTGTATTTTCTTGTTGTATAGAACACTCTGTAGGTATCTATTAAGTCCATTTGTTTGAAGGTTTCGTTCAGCTCTGACGTTTCTTTGTTGATTTTTTGTCTTGTTGATCTATTTGTGATAGTGAGGTATTGAGGTCTCCCACCGTAATTGTATTGATGTTCTTCTAGTATTTTATGCCCAGTGTTGTTTGTTTTATGAAGTTAGGTGTATTGTGTTCATTGCATATCTTCCTGTCAAATTATTCCCATATGTAGTGCCCTTCTTTGCCTTTTCTGATGAGTTTTGACTTAAAGTCCACTTTGTCTGAAAACAGTATAGCTTCTCCTGTTTGTTTTGGGTTCCTGTTGCATGGAATAGTATTTTTCACCCTTTGACTTTTATTCTATGAATTTTTGGAGGGTCAGATATGGTTTTTGTAAACAGTACATGATTCGATTTTATTTCTTGATCCATTCTGTCAACGTAGGTCTTTTGACTGGGAAATTGAGACTGTTCACAGTTAGAGTTATTACTGAAAGTCACCGACCAATTCCTGCCATTTCATCGTTTCAGTGTACTGTTTCCCTTTCTTTCCTTTCTACTTAACTGCTCACACTAAGTGATATATACACATCTTGATGGAGATTTTGGTATTGTTAGCTTCACTGTGTCTTTCTAGTATACCCTTGAAAAGTTTTTGTAGAACTGGCTTGATGATCATGGATTTCTCTAGATGCTCTTTATCATGGAAATATCTTATTTCTCCATCAATTTCAAGATAGTTTTGCGGGATTTATCAGTCTGGGTTGGAAGTTATTTTCTTGTAGGGCTTGAAATACTTCACTCCAAACTCTCCTGGCCTTTAAGATTTGTGTTAAGAAGTCTGCTATAATTCTGATAGGTTTGCCTTTATAATGATACATTGTTCTTCTGCAACAGCTTGTAAGATTTTGTTCTTGTGTTGGACTTCTGGGGTATAACTGGGATGTGTGGTGGAGAGGTTCTTTTCTGATTGTGGCTATTTGGGGTTCTGTTTTATGCCCACTTATCTGTACATTTACTTTTTCCCATATTTGGAAAGTTTCTCTTCTTGTCTGTAATACTTTTTCAGTGCCATTGTGCAGTCCTCTGATTTTTCACCAATTCCAATTAATCTTCCTCTTCTTTGTATCATCCAGTGACCATTAGCTCCACTGGCATGATGTCTTGTTCTTTCAAGCTATCTCTCATTAACTGATCACTGACAGCCGCCCTGCCTTCTAGCCCGGGCAGTTTGTTCTCACATTGGTTTCTTCTTTTGTCCGTACTTTTAATAGACTATTTAATCTCCTGCATTTCTGTTTGGTGCTTTTTCATGGATTCTAAGTCCTTTCTATGCTTGGGCATTCATGTTTTGCATCACTTTGTTTAGTTCAGCTGGCTTTTTATTACTGTTTTCTGTGGATTTGCTGATTTTTTTTATTGGGGTAATTAACTATTTAGTTATATCTTCTTCCAACTCACCAAGAACATTATTGACCTGTTTTTTAAATCACCTCTGTTATCTTTTCAAATAATTTGGCTGCATGGCTTTTGATTTCCTCTCCTTTCATGGTCAATGGGTCAGCTATAGGGGAACTGGGAGTCTTTGGATGCATTTTGTTGCTTTGCCTTCCCATGTTTCAGCTTTCTGTTTGTTTGCTTTTCATGCTGAGACTTGTAGATTGATTTTAGTGGAAGACTTTGTTGCTAGTGTGCAGATCTCTTTGTTCAGTGTCTACTTTTCAGTGATGCATGCTGGATGTGGCTAACTATAGCTCTCTGCTTTTGTCTCCATTATTTTAGGAAGGGAGGCTACAGCATATCTGGCTAAGTGTGCAGTTCTTCAGCAATCAGCTACAGTATGTTCAGGACACTTAGGCAATTGAGACATTGGGATACAAAGAAATCCAGTTGATAGTAACTACTCTGTCACCTTAGCTATCGTAATAAAATCAGCAACAATAATAGTGTTGAAAAAAACTAGATATTTCCATATCCTAAGAACTAATAATGTACCACCCTTGACCATAGAAAAAGAGGTCTACAGTTAACACCAAAACAAACCTAACATTGACCTGCAGTAAATACCCGCTATATGAAAAAACTTTACCTCCACTAACAATAGAACAGTGTTCAGTAGTAATAGCTTATAGTTAGCTATTTAAAAATTTATAAAACTTAATGGTTATATGAGTAAAGATAGAGAATATGGGGAATGGGAGCAGGAAAAGGTAAAAATTTTTAAATTAATCAATGAAGCCAGGGATTTAGCTAAGCAGCACAAGCACCTGCCTGGCAAATGTGGGGTCATGAGTTCGATCCCTGGTACCAAAAATAAATAAGTAAATAAAATTTAAAAATTAAGCAGTGAAAGATGAGAAAAATGAAATAAAGAATTCTATTAAGCAGTAAAGGGAAATTACTAGGTAAAAGTGATAGAAAAGACTGAGCACCAAAAAGGAGAAAAAAGAAAAAAGCTGAGCAAACTAAAGGAAAAAAGAGAAAAAAAGGAAAAACTAGAAGAGAAAGAAAAAGAAGCAAGAAGAATGAGGGGACACCTTCCAAACACCAAAAAGATTTAAAATATATATATTTTTTTTCTTGCATATTTCCAAACAAGTGCTTTCCTCCTAGCACCTGCAGATAGTCCTCTTTCTCTTCTCAGGGGAGAAGTCTACACTCAGGCTATATCTAGCCCTCATCCTCTCTATGTCTGTCTTCTGTGTCTGTCCCTCACTCGCCCTGTCATTGTAGTAGGGTGACACTCAGAATCCTAGAGTGACACTGTAGTGTAGTTGTTCTTTAACTCGGTTCCACACAATCAAAATGGCACCCGGTTAAACTCTTGCTGGCAGGATAATGGGCCCTGGACTGGTTTTCTTCTTCAACTCTAACCCGCTTCAGAGGAGTCAGTCTCAGAGTAAAACTCCATACTATATTTGCAGTTAACAATAACTGTGGGCTTTTCTTGATTTTTCCCTGGGGCCAGCTGCTCTCCAGAGCTTACCATCTCCCCTGGGGCACTGGCCTTACCCAGGATCCAGCTGGTTAGCTGGTGCCTCTGTGGCCCTGTGCTGAAGGGAACCAAAATGCAGAGCTGGCTAGGAGTTGTCAGTTTGAGGCAACCAGGCTGGGACCCACAACACATAGTTAGCTGGAGGCAGGAGGCCATGGCTTAGCATGCTGCCACCACGGACACCGCCTAACAAAAATTTATCATGTGAAGAGAGCCAAACATCATTATTTTTGCTTTTCATGCATGCTGTTATCATCGATATTCTTCCTTGCATGTTTGGAGGAAAGTGAGAATAATTTTGCATAGTTTAATTCAAACTAGAGTATTCCTGTTTATATTTTTGAAATGCCAAGATAAGTGTTTTTAATGAAGACAGGTTCATGCATTTATTAGAAAATTCTAAATTTATGAATCAAGATGAATAATAAGATATACAGAAGAAAGTCTATCTAAACAGAAGAATATTGATTTATGGAGACAGTAAGCAATAATATAGGTGTTTTAGCTTTCTATATTTTCCCGACAAAGATTCCTTTACTATAACTTAAACTGCACTTTTTCAAGAGATTTTCCATTTAGAGTGAATTTAACAACCACAGATATAACATAGGATGCAGTTTCTAAGAAGTTATTGGATGGTAAAAGATAAACGAGTCCTGTTCCCTAGGCAACCAGATGGAGGGGAACAATTTCCCTCAAGCTCCTAAAATGAAGTTTAAGGTTGCTGCTATTTTTGGTTTCAGCTTCTTAGGAAAATAGTTTTTATTTCTTGAAATTATTCCTTCATGTAATGAAATCTGGTCCTTTCTAACTTTTCTTTCTGTAACATTAGTTCTGTATGTAATAGCCTCTCCATCTTTTGATCTCAGCATGTGTAGCTATTAGAGGAAAAGCTACCCTGAAAATAAGATCAAATTGCGCATAGAAACTAATATCACGAGAAGTAAGGGGAGAGCAGAGACAGTTCCAGCCATTTGTTAGGTTTTGTAATTTCAAGAAGAAAAGTGCTGGGAGTGTTCCAACCCACTCAGTCTTTTGTGCAAAAAATTTTTTTTCATGTTTTAGCTAATGGAATATAGGTAGGGCATTCAGCTAAAGATGAAAAACATTTTAAAAGGAAAAAAAATGCTAGAATGGATGCATTCTTGATTCTTTCAGTAGGCTTTTCGTGTGAATGTCAAGTGCCAGTTATTGGTCATTGGATCTTTGATGTAGTTTCCCCAATACTGTGAATCTTTCTCATCTGCCATCCATCTGACAATTTTTCCCCTCTGTTCTCCTTGCCCTAATTCTATTTGTCTCTAAGTGATATCCATCCCCAGGGTCTAATGGTGTATACACTGAGCGGCTGCTATTTCAAAACACAGATCCCCCAAGGAGGACACCCTGGGACATCCCTGAATGTCGGTTGGGTGTGGGCAGACTTTCAGGAACGTAGGTCCTGTTGGCTGAAGTCTCTTTCATACATCGGAATGGTGACATCCTGTGACCCAGAAAGTTCAAGGAACTTCTGGAAGGCCTACCCATAAGAATATCTCTTCTATGGACAGTATGCTACCAGTTAAATTCATTTGGGTTGATTAGTAATATTTTTAAAAGACATTCCTCTCTGGGAGATGGAACTTATTTTTGCTCTTGTATAAACTACTTGTAATCTTATTGGATTCTCATAAAGGAGTCTCATAGTTTGCTAAGTGAATGAAATTTGGCCAAGGGAGAAAGGGTGGACATTTTTATGTATAGCTTCGTGTTCATGCCGCACTGAGAAACTCTGGTCAGTCAGAAGGCATCTATCTGGTGGTGAGTGCTGGGAATGTGAAGCCACAAGAGATGGGAGAGGAATGCAGAAGCGAGGTGGAAAGGACCACACTTGGCCTCGTTGGCCTTCTCCGCATTTTGGCTAAAGCTGTAGAAGTGCCTAAACAGAGGTCTTGCTGCGCTTTCCTTGTGCGAGCAGCTAGGGGTCAGAAATGCTTGTGTGCACTGTTATCAAATCTGTCTCCCTACATGCTGTAGACGAGGAAGAAAAACTGGATTCTGGTCGTTTTTACTGGATAATGTTGAAAACTAGAATTCTGTAAAGACTTTTGGAAGGCCTCAGGAACTCAATCAAAAATAGGAAATAGATGACTAATGTCCTTGCCTTCAGAGACATCACGGAATAGGGGAGGAGATAAACATTTGCACAGAAATTATATAAGAATGTACTTGCTGCCTCCACAGGGAAGCAGGAGAGTGGCAGGTTGTGTTCCTGGGAAATCTGGGGGGGCAGAGGGGAGGGGCTATTTCGGGCAGCTCTTTGCAGTTGAAAAAGAATTTTTCCATTGTAGAAAGAGCAAGGGAAGAATAGTACATGCAAGTGCATAGAGGTATGAAAGAGCAGTGAATTCCAAAGGAGGGTGAAAGGCAGCATCGCTAGCTCCAAGGATGACTTGTGGAGGGAGCATGGAAATGAGACACAAAACGGAGGTTGGGCTCAGGTTTCCGGGCAGCTGTTGTACTTGGAGACAAGATTTCATTCTACATTGGCAGGGAGCCAGCAGAGGCCTTTAAACAAGGGGTTTAAGTGATCAGGTTATTATTGGAGAGTTAGAGAATTACAGAAATATTATGGAAGGTGGTAATTTAGGGATAAAGTCTCTTAAGAGAGTAGACAGTTCTTTACAAATCGTGGGTGAATAAGCATTAAAAAGATTGGTCACTATCAGTGTTGGAGATGGTAGATTAGTCAGGTTTGGCGTTTTATCAGTATTTTTTTTTTTTTTTGGTACTGGGGATTGAACTCATGACCTCACGCTTGCCAGACAGGCGCTTGTGCCGCTGAGCTAAATCCCCAGCCCCCATTTTATCAGTATTAAGCACATCTATCGATAGGTACCCAAATTTCAAATGTGGGTGAGCAAAAACATTTTTCTCTTAGTTATTGTTTCACAGCTAATTTGTATAATAAAGAAATTATTTTTGAAGAAGAGAAAATTAAATTCCACTGCAATAAAATTAGCTATAGCACAAAACATTTAAGGGCTCTATTTAATAATTCAAAAACAATATTCATTCTTAAAACATTTTATAACTCCTCTAAGGTTTCAGTATAAACAGATCTTTTTTTTTAAATCTATAAAGATAACAAAACTATGTCACATTCCCCAGAAACAGTGAAAGCTGTTTTTGCACTCTCAGCAGTTTATTTTCCTCCAAGGATCTTGTTATTACAAATTGTAAAAAGCTCCAAATAAATATTTAATATTTAGTTATGAACTGTGCACTTATAACTGCTTTTTGAATGTGGGTTTGGAAATCACTCCACAGATAACTGAGAATTAATTTTTCTTTTAAACGATGACTATGTAGGCTTTTCTATATTAACTACCTGTGCTCTTTCCTTGATCTTTCTCCTTGAACTGTTTTCAAGTTCAGATTTGTATCTGTGTGAAATTTTCTAACACATAGAGCAAGAAGCTCACAGTTGATACATCTAGTTTTGTCTCGCTACATGTAGTTTATTACACTCAGGTTTCTAAAAACAAGCTGAAAAATATTTGCTCTTAACCAAGACTGTTAGGGACCATCTTCAATATCAATTGACTGGTTAAAAATCTAATTACTGAAGTTAATTAACCAATTTTGTCAATTCCACCTAAGAAGGATCAACATGTGCCGTTTTTCTTTCCCTCATGTAAGACAAGATAATCAGAGCCCATTTGCCTCGAAGACATTTATGGAAATATAGACATGAGTATTTTCATTAGTCATTAGTATTGCAATCTTAGATATTAACTACAGTCATCCAAGTATTGTAATCCCTTTTACAGCTTTCCTCACAATCCAAAAAGTTGTATTTGTAATTCCATTGAGACGCTATTGGAATCCCAGCAAGTTCATTCCAATCTACCACCTCCAGTGCAACCCATGGCAAGAGTAAAGACACCAAGACATATTCCAATCTCATGAGGATGTGCAGACCAAGGCCCTGATCCTAGGCCTCTCCCAGAATTTATTATATTGTGAAGAAGGGGATGGCTCGAGGATGAGCAAAATGCAGCGATAAGATATGCAGATGATCCATTTGCATAATTCAATTAAGGTAGCCATAGCCAGCTCTGTACATATCAGTATATGGATAGAAGTCTGGATATCATCAAAGTTGCAGCAATTGTTCTGCATTCAAGGGGGGTCACTCAAATCGTCTCTCACAATTAGCAATTGCAACTTAAACTTTGTAATACAGTATCTTACAAGAGATTTTACCTCTCTAGGACCTTCAGATTTTATTATGATAGCCAGGGACATCATAGGCTGGGATGTAAAAATTCTTACTCTGTTTAACATGATTTGAAGCCATTCTTGCTGTCTGAAACCATCCAACTCCACAGAGCAGGCATTTTATTTAGAGAAGGTGCTCATGGGGGAAAGGTTAACAGTTGGTTGGCTGCTGAGCTCTGTAAACAGTGTCTGAGCTTCGTGAAAGCTGCATTCTCCTGAGCATTTCCATTCATATGAGGTTATTTGTAAGAGTCCCCAGGCTCCAATGACAGTGGGGAGCCTCGAGGCTGAAGTCTTCAGCAATTAGCAATTCTAATGCAGGAAGATAAAGAAGAAAACAGGAAATCCTGGGAACTTCAATTTAAAAAGTCTAGAACCATCATCACTGAAATCAAACAAAATGATGACATCTTTAGCTGATAAACCATGAAACTCTGATGATTACCTTCTCTGTCGTGGGTCAACATGCACATTTAAAAAATAATCCATTATATATTGATTGCTTTCATTCAGTTAGTAGTGTATATTTTTGGATCATTTACAAAGGGATAACCATTTAATAGCTAACAGAAATAAAAGTATCTTTTCACCTTAACCATGAGCAGAAATCCTACTCTTTTCCTTGTGGTAGGACTAAGTAAGGAATGAGAAAGGCTTAAAGGCAAGTGGACAGAAGAATTCTCAGTCGAAATCCTGTGGCGCATTCCTGTCCTCCTGTCTTTCACACCCTCCTGTTCCTCTTCCCCTAGTCACACGAAAATGACTCTTCCCGTTGTGTAATACATAGATGACTCCTCCAATCCATCTGTACTGCACCCCATCCTTGTTTTGGAAAGTAGTCTCTTTCCAACTTGTGCAATTCAAAGATCACCAAGTATAAAGCAAGTGGATGTTGTGAAACACAAAAAAATTAAAACTTCTCATTAAATTCAGATTAACGTAAGAAAAAAAAATGACAATCACATGGTTTTTAGGAAGATTGGTTCTCATATTGTCACCAGGCACTATGCAGGCTTCACTGCTATGGGGTCAGGAAGTCCCAGGACAGTTTACTGAGTTACACTGAGGAGAAGCCAGGGCTGTTGGTAGATTTTTCTGAAATGTTTCAGTTAAAATAGTGAAATGATCTCTGATTGAAATGTAAGTGGGCTGTTCATGAGTATTACACAGGTAGACTTCTAAAGTAAATAAAACCATCCCCCCACCAAAAAAAAAACCCACTTGAAATAGGTTTCAGATTTATATAAACTGTTTGATCTTAATTATTTTCTAAAATATGTAAAATACTGGAAGTAATTTAACTATTAATAGTTGTTTCCTCTTGGGATATGGGTTTTGGGCAATTTAAAAATCTTTTTTTTAATGTACTTTTGTACTTTGCTAATTTTTAATTGTTACCATGTCTTACTTCTTATAAACAGAAACAAATATTCCGCCTCTTAAATTCTCCCCTTCTAGGAAATGGAGAGGCCTGGGGCAGGGTTGGGATTAACATCGTGGTTTCTCATATGCTTTGTCTCAAGTAATTTTTCTTTCTTTTTTTTACATTTTATTTAAAGAGAGGGGAAAAATAAAGCAAAACAGAAAAAAAAGGGTAGAAACAATACAGAATTTCAAAAAAAATGAACAGTAAGAAATCACTAGTTGATACATTACATATTGTCTTCCTGGATGTAGTTGTTCAAGTTACAAAATCAAAGCATACAAAGTGGACATTCAAACAGTGAGGCTGCAAACAGCTCCGTTCTCTGATCCAACAAAAACTTAGCAACATAATTATCATTCCTACACCCTTAAATATACATGCAGTTATATCCTTTAGAGCACCTGCTTTTCCTCCTTTTGCTTTTTAAGTCCATTATCTGTTTAGTTATATCATGTTTCAGGTTGCTCAGTACCTTACTGATCTGTTTTGTTGCTGTTATTTACTTTTTAAATTTTTTTCTCATTTATTATTATTTTTTATTTTATTTATTTTATTTTGAAGGTAGTAAAATACAGCAGAAAAAGACAGGACACAGCCAACTGAGGCAGTGCAGTGAAACTGGTACAGAACCTCACAGCAGGTTACTGGGATAACAGCAATAGGTACAATAGTACATCTGGTTTTCTTCACAATAGTTGTTCCTTCAATCAGGTAGAGCAATATGGAAGAACATACCGAAATTATAAATACAGAGTATTGAATAGAGCAATACCATTGATCAGAAGAGAGCAAAACAGAGATAAAAATAGTTGCCTTCAAAGAGATGGCAGAAGAAAATCCCCCTCATTTGCTATATTGCCTATAGTCAGACTCACAAGACATACTGGATCTCTGGCTCTCACTTGCTAGCGGAGGACGGGGATATAGATGTTTGATTCTTAGCCCGCGCCCCGGTAGGCTCACAGCCGCCCACCAGAGGGGTGAACTGGCTGCCCGTTTTCCCAGCGCCCCAAGGTCCAACATGGCGCGTCAGGGATCTCAGGAAACGCTGATATGGTTCTCGCCCTGGGGCGGCCGCGGCTTGCCTGGAGGCTGCCTGTCTTCCCAGCACCCCCAGTAATTTTTCTTTTGACAGCTTAACATATAATATGATGTTGGCTGTACATCTGGCTCCTCCAAATTGGCCTTGAATCTGAGTTTAGGAATTGAAAGCAATAATATAATCCGTTTTGGGTATGGATGGAGATGACTTAGTCAGAGGAACCTTTTCCATAGGAGGAGCAGGGGATTTGTGGTAGTTATTCCAGTTCCTATAGATGAAAATGGCAGTGTCCTTCTTATTATGTAGTGACATCAACTTATGTGGAACTTTATAAAGCATAAAGTGACAAAGAAAAGGTCCCAGTCCCAAGTTATGTCATTTGGTCATAGGACAACTGTGTAATTAATGTGAATAACCATGTTATTATTTATAGAGAGCCCTTTCTCAGACCTCATCTCAGTCTAGGAGGTTTATATTTGTAATCCCATGGAAAAGTTACTGGAATCCCCCCAAATTAATCCCAATCTACCACTTCCAGTGCAACCCACAACAAGAATAAAGGCAGTAGACGTGCTTGTAGTTATGGGGAGCCCAGGGGTCCTGAGTTTGGCCAGGATGAAAGTTCATTGGAATGATGACCTCTATCCAGGGCCCAGCCCAGATTTTATTAATTCAACTCGTGAAGAAAGGAATGGCTTGAGGATGAGGGACTGTGAGAATGGCAAGAAATACGTGAGTACTGAGAGCTGGCTGGGCCATGTAAGGAGGCCTGAAAGCAAGAAGTGTATTCAGAAAGGCCAATCTACAGAACACAACTGAGTTAGCACTTAATGTTTTGGGGGCCAGTGCTTCAGCTCTGATGTGCAAACTTTTGTGCCCTGGGAAGGGATAGCCTCTCATCTCAAGGCTTGTACCCAGTTGGAAGCCCTGGAACCATGAGTCTTCCTCCTGCTGGGCTCAACCATATTTTTTGGGAGTCTCGGGTAGGGGAGACAGCAACTGTTGCCTAACTTTAAAGATTACACATCAGTACCGCAGCCAGACCTATTTACATCGCTTAGAGCCAATTTAAGGGAAAAGGAAATGGTTTAGCCAGCCTGTACGTATCAGTACACGGAAAGAGGGCCAGGTGTAGCCAAAGTGGAGGTAACTGCTCTTTAAGGAGTCATTCAGGCAGTCCTCCACAGTTATTATAAAACGCACACACACACACACACACACACGCACACACACAGAAAAAGGGAGTTCTAATGTTAAAGTTCCAGTGTTAAAATACACTAAAATCTCTGTGCCCCATCTGAAGCTTGCTGGCTTTTGAGCCTAAGGTTTACAGCAAATGGACTATATACTTGTTAGATGCTCAGGAAGACTTTTAAAATTAATATATACTTCACGTTTGCTCTCTTGTCATATTTGCAAAAGGAACTAAAAAGTCAGAAGCCCTTAACCATGTTCCGTTTTGTGCTTGGGTCCTATAGTATTGTGCAGGTGTAAGTGATGTAGGGGAATGAAACTCCCGACCTACTATATGTCCAGTACAAGTTCGTGTTCTCTAAAACCGAAGAATGAATTTTAGGAACAATGGAGGTTAAGAGCAAAATGTATTTATTGAGAGAAAGAACCCTTCTGTCTGAGGGACAGAAGGGGTCCCGAGTGGGTTGCCAAGGACTCTGCTTTTCCAGGGACTTTTATAGAGTAAAATCATGAGGTCAAATGGGTCAAAGTTGGGGGAGAAAATGCAAATTTGCAAGATGGGTATAAGGCAGGGCAGAACTGTGATCAACCAATAAGATTAATTGCTCAGGTAAAATTGATTAAATTAGGAGCAAACGGGGCAGCAAGTTCCATAGTTAAGTGGGCATGCTTAACAGCAGTGACTCTTCCTGTATGTAGGGGGTCGGGGTGGTGACCCCTGACTTCCAAAGTAACAGAGAAGTATTTAGATGGGGATCCTTAGGATGTGGATGTATATTTGCTTTGCCCTTTGTCTTGCGATCTGGCCCACAGCAGGAGGTGATTGTCTCTTCCAAGGCTGCCAGGGATCTGAACTTCTGCCCTGGCTCCTTTGAGGGCCCAGCCCTGTCTGACTGCCTATAATATTTCTAACTAGCTCAGCTGCCTGTAACATAAGGACGTGGTATGTATAAGAATGCCTGTTCTGAAGTCAGACCCCATTAGAAACCTGGCTGTACTGCTTAACAGCTGTGTAACCTATGTTGGCTGTTTAACTTCTCTGAACCTCAGGTTTGTCTGGCAGCTGCTTGGAACTGGTCTTGGTTTCATCTTACACAGGCCGAGTGCCTTTTATAAACCTCAGTTTCCCCATCTGTACTATGAGAATAACAAAAACATCGATTTCATTTGCTTATTTGCAGATTAATTGAGACATCCCCTGTAAAGTGCTTACCATGCTGCTTGACTGGGCACAAAGCGAGTGCTTAACTAGAGTTAGATATTAATTTTGTCATTATCAATAGATACAAGACAAAAAGAGAAACACGTGTTCCGAGGGATGGTGCATACATCTAAAGCTTTCAAATGATACTCAGTGAGAGCCAAATGAATGACTATTTACAAGTCGTTGTGTAAGCATTTTTATTATGATGTTTTAGATTTGATGCTTATGAATACTCAGCACGTTTGTTTGTGATGAAGTTGCATAAGATACATTGTCTTTAACCACCCTCAAATACTCCCCCTCTCTTCAAGCAGACTCGTCCCGTTGTTCTTGCCAATTTCTGAAGCGGTTCTGAAAGTCCTCTTTCTTTACTTACTGAATCTGTCACTGTGTGACATCTGACTGTCTCCAAAAGACAAAGTAACATGAAGAATGAGGCCGAGAGTTACAGACTTACCTCAAAGCTGCGTTGGTACCCCTCCCCCTCCCCCCACCCTCTACCACGTGTGTATAGAGAAGCCAGAGCACAGGAATGATGTTTGGATGTGGAATCTTTATCATTAAGTAAATACTGTGCTTTATGATTTTGAGCCTACAATGTGGCCTTATCTGTAAAATGAAGGAGTTGGACTAGAAGTTAACAAAATTCCTATTGACTTGAACCTTTTATAGCCTGCAGCCCAAGGGGCTGCCACCTATAAGTTATCATTCCTCATAAAACTTACAGTCTAAGGTGAAGAAAATATTCTTTTTTTTCCCCTTGTTAGATCAAAAGGCAGTTGAAGAAACTTTTTAATTTCACCTTCCGGCATGCTGTGTATAGATGGCTCTTGGCAATCATGATTGAAATATCTCTGCATATTTCCTGCACCAAAAATTAATTTTGCTTCTGAGCTATCTCCCAAAGCACAGCTATTGTGATGCACAGAAAGCACATTGGATGTTAACTTAAATAAGAAGGTTTTAATATTTTTTGAAATATAGACCTCAGAATTTCGGTTAAAAAAAAAGTGACAGCAAACATTGATGCAGTCATAACTTTGTGTCAGGTGTTTTACATGCATGTGTTGCGGTTTGTCACATGCATTTTCTTTTAAACTTCCAAACAACATTGTGGCATTGATTCTGTTCTTTACTTCCCAGTCACAGATAGGCTAACTCTGCCCCAGGTCATTTGATGGGACAAACTGCACTCACAGCAGGACCCTCAGCTACCAAACTCTTCTTTGAGAAGTGCTGATATGCACAAACACACATTTTTATAAATGTTCCAGGACAGTCCAGCCTCACTGAAATGTTGGCCACGTTTTAGGAAACTCTGACCTGATGGTATCATAATTAAGAAAGCAGCTGGTTAGCTGTCACTAGACCTCCCAAGGTCCAAGATTGCTAACATGGTGATACTTTCTGCATCTGGTGATGAGAAGAAGAGACTGAGTACTGACACATACCCACTGAAAACTCAGTCAGTGTCACCAGCCAAGTCTACCAATTCTCAGAGTGATCCACAAACCAGCATATCACCATCAGCTGGGCTCCCATTATAAATGCAAATACTCAGGCTCAGTCCAGGTCTACTGACCCACAAGGTGAGTTTCCATAGCCCTGCCAGGGATTCAGGTGCATGCTATACTCAGAGCAGCAGAGTCCAGTGACCTCTGTGTAGGAGTGGAGATGTACTATGGCCTCACTGTCCAGCATAGTAGCCACCTGCTCTACATAGCTACTGAGCACTTGAAATGTGGCGGAGGGACTGCAGTTTAATTTTATTTAATGGAAATGGTCACATGTACTGAGAGGCTACTTTACAGAACAACACAACTTGATAGTGTCCCTAACTACTCCCATCCCCTTACTGAAAGAGTTTTGCCCTAGAATAAATGACAGGACATTATGGCGGTGGAAGGCCAAATTGGGGATGTTTACCCTGAGGTCACTTCCTCCTTCCCCTATTACAACTTCCTCTTTCCTTTCCTAGTGCCAAGGAAGAAAATTCTAATCAGCTCCTCACACGTCATCAATGCCCACTCAAAGGTTATATATGTCCCATTCCCCATATTCTGGTCAAAGAAGACAGCCCAGCTGCCATGGGTTGTGTTCTTTCCACATCCTTAACTCAATCAGCCTGTTCGTTTTGTACTTTTGCTTCTGTATTGCACCAGAATACTTTAACACTTACGTCCAGACAGCTTGCAATGAAAACTCAATGCTCATTGGAGAATTTGGTGTTGATATTATAGATTTAAGTATTCTGATGTTGACATAATTTAACTAGAAAATATTTGAGATGGGAACCTTGCAGCTTAACGCCTGTGAAAATTCTCTAAGAGCAAATCAATTTATACATATTTCCACATCAGAACTTAATGTAAGTTGTACTCTCTTAGATAGTTATGTCTGCTTTAGATCCTGAGAGTAAGATATTGGAAAGAAAATGAAATTCAACTTGTCCTAGAGGGACAGTTGTAGTGCTGTTTGTTGGTGGCAGGCAGAAATAACATGCAGGAGTCTCAAGTGTTTCACACAAAGGAAGTGTCATGAATAAAGGAACAGGGACAGGACATGTTATGGCATGTTAAGAAATAACAAACAACTGCATTTGGCTAAACTGTAGCATGCTTAAAAAATTGGGGAAGGAAGACCCTGATGCACGTGTGTGTCCAGTAGCATGGTAGAATCCGTAGCTGTTCTCACCCCTGACTTCCAACCCTTAACTCCTCGTTCCTCCCACAGTCTGAAACAAGATACCCTTAGAGATGAAGCTGCAGGAAGAGGAAAGGGCTGGCAGAGCTAAGAGGTTCTGCAGGCCTGCTGTCTGGGGGAATATGACATCTGTGGAGCCCCAGAAACTCTGAGAGGGACTTGATACCAAAGAGGAGTTAGGTTACTGCCTAAAAGCACTTACATCCCAGGGGAGGGAGTTACACATTAACAAATGAGTGAGAACCACACCGCATGCTTCTTTGGAGATGAGCCAGAAGTTCAGGGGTGACCCTGGTCTAGGGCGAGCTACTGTGATGGTGTCGATGTCTCCTGTGAGATGCAGACACAGATTTGCTGGGTGGCACTGAGGTCCTCAGGAGGAGCTAAGCAAGGTGGTAAAACAGTTTTCTTTTACTCTATCATTATTCAAAGGAGCATCAGAGGTGCACACATTCATCCTGAAGCTTCTTGCTGTCTCCTCATTTTTTTTCTTTGCTGGCTTCTAATCCTTGAGCTCACTCACTGCTGACTTTGGTATCATTTCTTCTCACTTGGCTTTCAGAAACAAAGTCTAAATAGCCAAGTGAGTCTATTTTGTGTCTTTCTAGCTTAATGCCTCCTTTTTGCATTTGGGTCATTTGTGTGTGTGCAGATGTGTGCACCCTAACTCACATTGCTGGCCCCAGCGTGCTTTAAATTGACTCAGACTCACCTTTCAAAGGTAGAGTCTCTTTTCTGAACCATAAGGACAAGTCCCAAGACATTTTATTTGGATACTTACATAGTTATTTTCTTGTAGTATATCGATTCATTTAGCCTCAGGTTCTATTCTTTCGTCATGCTAACATCTCTGGCTAAGAAAATATTGTTTTTCTCATTTTCATTTTCTTTTCTTTTTCTCTTTCTTATTTTCTTTCTTTTTGTCTTTTTTGAGACAAGGTTTCACTATGTAGTTCAGCTGGACTTTAACTCACTTTGTAGCCCAGACTGTCCTTGAACTCACAGCAATTATCTTGCCTCAGCCTCCTAAATTCTGGGATTATAGGTGTGTGGCACCATATCCAACTTTTATTTCCTTTTAATATATAATTAATATGAATATTAAAGATAGACATATTTAATATCTATCTATCTATCAATCTATCTATCTATCTATCTATCTATCTATCTATCTATCTATCTATCTATTTCCCATCTCTTTCAGAAATACTTTAGCATGTGTGACAGGCCAGGATAATAAATTTACAGGTGATGTGGTTTAAGGCCCTGGATTCTGATTTTAAGATCAGAGTCCCACTCGTGCAGCTGCTTGGCGCTGTCCTTGGTCCTGCCACTGACTTTCTGCCGAGTCTGTCTTCGGTGAATTTTCTCATGCAATTGCATCCTGCCTAAATTTATGCTGTTTGGTTCCTTGCTACTGCATGCCACCACTAGCACTTTTAACTGCTGACTATTCTTCCTCCCTTTCCTTGACCTGCTCCTCCTCCTTCTCCACCCTCCTCTTTCTTTTCTTCATCTTTCTTCTTTCTGCAGCGCTTGGAATTGAACCTGTGCTAGGTGAGCTCTGTTCAGAGTTGCATCCCCAGGCTTTTTAAATTTTGAGACAGAATCTCACCAAATTGATCCTTCTGCTTCAACCTCCTGAGCAGCTAGGCTGACAGACAGGTGCCACCACACTACTGACTTCTTGACCTATCACCTGGTCACTCATTATTTGTCTCTGACTTATGTTCCAATGGATACTCTGCATCACCTTACTCAGACCAGAAGATTCTTGCCTCAGCAGTTTCAGGTTGGATTCTGTGGTCAAACTGCCTGTCTGGCTGTGTTAGTTACTTTTATCATAGCTGAAACAAAATACCCAAACCCAAAATTAAAGGAGAAAAGGTTTATTTAGCTCACAGTTTGTAGAGGTTTCAGTCCATAGTCAGCTGGTTCCAAGGTAGGATGGCACTGCAGGGGAGAAGCAGTTCATGGTGGACAGAAGTAGCAAAGCAACAAGGGATGACCACAGCTCTTTCTATTCCTTATTTCTAATCCAGACTACTTAGGGTAAGTAGCACTCACACCCTTGGTCCCAGAGGTGCACCACGAGTCAATTCCAGTGTCACACTCTAGATCCAGCCAGCTGTGAGTGAGCCCCACCTAGGACTGCCTGAGGTTTTGAGGAGACATCTAGAAGTAAGAAATAAACTTGGCCTCCACCAAAAAAAGTCTTCATTTGTCAGTGTTTCCCTCATTTCCTTTTAAATTCGTTTGCAGAGCACTGCTCCCTGCAGACGTCATTTCTGTGAGCTGATTACTACATAAAAATATTTTCTTTTACTGTTAGTTCAGAACTGAACTTCAATTAACTTAGAGTGACCCTTATGTATCTCATAATGTTCAGGGCAAACTTTATCTGTCTTTTCCTTCTGGTGGCAGACATTTTATAATGTTACATTTTCTACCAATTGATAGTGCTAATTGAAACTCTTGTTTAATCTGAATCTCTCAAAGAAACTTTTAATCTTCTTTCTCACTTAAGACAGATTTTATTTTTCTGCAAGATCTTTCTAAAGCACTTAGTTTCCAGTTTTGTAGGTGCAAATATATCATCTTTTAAGTAGACTCCATATATTAAAAGTTTAGCTTTACTTTATAATTAAATAATAACTTTTCTCAAACTAAATAGCAGAAAAAGTATTGACACAATTATTCTGAAATTATGACTGAATATCGACCCAAATTAATGAATATAGGGAATTGCTATAACTTGATTTGTTGGCATGGTAGGTAATTATAATAATTCAATTTTTAAAGATATTCATAAGTAGATATGAGTCAAATAATAATTTTAAAATACAAGCTTAATCACAAAACTCAATCTCCATGGTTCTTTTCCTGTATCTATCTATTGCAAAATGTAAAGTGCATTCAGCAATGCCTCTTATCACTGTGGCCACAATACAGATAATCTGAGACAATGTGTTTATTGGTTAAAAAGATCCTGAATGGAAAGTCCCTTGTTCTAGATTAGGTGATTGATAAATTGGATATTGACATTTTATTGATGTTATTTATGTAACTTCACCTCTCAGTCACAGTATTATATTAATGATTATCTTTATAATTGATGATAATAGCCAGTTTTAAGAGCAAATACACATTTTTACAGTTGGGAAAAAAATCTATTTCTTTTTACAGATTTAATATGTAACAATAGTGTAAGGCACTTTTTATTAAAGTGATTTAATAACAAGCTACATGAGTGTTATTTAACATGTGTTTAGTTAAAATCGATTTGTTTTGTTTACTCTTTGTAAAGGGCATGAAGTTTTGGTGCAATCCAGCGAGTTGTCCAGCGCATTTCTGATGTTCCAGGGTAGGGCTAGGGCATAGCTCAGTGGTAGACCGTCATATATTTAGCATGTGCAAGGCCCTAGGTTTGATCCCCAAGACCACATTTAAAAAACTTTTCTTAAGTGTCACAAGACTGCAGGGTAAGAAAGCCAGCCAGTGTTGCCCGGGCTGTTCCGGTGGAAACGCCTCGTGTGACACAGGGCAGGAAGCTCCCCGCTTTCCCGCAGCCTGGTTGGTCCTGTGTCTCAAGTGCAGGGACAGGAAACAGCCACGGGGTAGCAAACTTGTTCATGGTTATAAAATGTTCCCATCCTTTGAACTTGCTCTTCTGCATCAGGGGTGTTAAGTCTAAGAAAAATAATAGAGCAGTCAGAGACCTAGCTCCAGGTTTGTTAATCGCATCACTTGAGAACGTCTTCCATTTTGGAAAAAACTAAATGCCCACTCTAAGTGGGACTGGTGAAAAAAGTTAAATCCCTATAAAAGCTGATAAAAATAGACTATGCATGGAGGCTTTCAAGATACAAAACAATAGCAGGATCGCTCTTTATGCAAATGACATCGTATAGGGGATTCCAAATCCATCAAAAAGTAACAGGGTAGTTGCTCTGGGTGAGTTGAGGCAAAGCGAAATCTCCACCCTCCCAGGCTTCCTGGACCACCTCTTTCCCATTGTTGAGAAAGATCTGAAAGACTGAGGTTACATTTGAAATAAAAATGTATTTACATGGAGAGATGTTCTCAGCCTCCATCAAAAAGCAGATTTGAAAGCTCAATATAATTCCAATCTTATAAAAAAAATTTGTGTTTTTGTTGTGCTTGTGTATGTTATAATCTGTAGTGTGTATGTGTGTGGGGGGTGTATGCATGTGACAAAGAAAAATGCTTAGGAGTTCAGGCATTAGTTTTTAAAACTTGGAATATTGTTTTATTTTTTTCTTTTAGCTTATCTATTGATTTAATTTTAAAATAATGAGCATGCACTATTTTTGCAGTAAGAACATGTTCTTGTTTAAATCTGTATTAATTTCTAAAAAACACCCACAACTTTCAAATATAGAGTATTTGATAGAATATAAGTAGTCATACTCAGTATAACTAATGGCCTTATAAGAAAGAGAAATTTGTGCACAGAGAATACTGTGTGACATTGAGGGCAGACAGCAGGTGATGCTGGAGCCAAGGAACACCAGGAGTATCAGCAAAGCACCAAAGCTAGGAGAGAGGAGTGAACAGATGCTCCCTCAGAGCTCTTGGAAGAAACCACCCCTGCTGATGTTTGACCTAGGACTTCTTCTCTTCACAGCTGTGAAACAGCACCTTTCTGTTGTTCAGGGCGCCCAGTCTGCGGTGTTGGATGGGGCAGCTCTAGGAGACTTAGACATTCACACTGCTCCTTCCTCTTTCATCTCGAGCTGCTGATTTGGGTTGGCGATCCCAGGGATAAACTGATACCCATAAGGAGGAATCTCATTAAGATCTCCCTATCTCAATCCAGTTAAAATTAAATTCTCATTTCTTCCAGAAGTTTTATGAAAGGTAATTTATTGGGTATTTCAGGCACATGGAATAGGAAATAGTATTTTATAGGGAAATCCCTTTAACACCTTTGAAATTAGAGTGAATAGGTTGTTTCATTCTTCATCTTTGAGACCCTTCTACCTAAGAATGTATCTTCATTTACTCCGGAGTTTACGAGGAGTTGATACTTTGTTAACTCTTTATACAAATCCTATTTTACCAAACTGTAATAGGATTGGCACTTGATTATTCCCCTATTATCATTTGCATGACTTTTAGTGCCATAATTGTTGAAAACTGATGTTAGAATCTTAAAAGTGCTATATCTTATTCAGAAATGGTTAGTGCCCTCTGAAATCTATAATATTGGGTGTATGTGGCAGTAAGAATGGAATTACAGTTGCAAAACAGTAATATAATGGGATATTCTGAAGTACAAGAATTAGAAAAGGCATGCTAGGAGAGAAAAACCTGTTTATTCACCACATTTTGACTGTCCATGCGTTGGACAGGTTGGAGGCCAGGAAGAGCATGTGGGATCCTCAGAATTACACCACGCTGGCTTAGTGACTTAGATTAACCCATGCAATTCTGGTCGAAGAGGGGATTTTCAGTCCCTGCAATCAAAGCAGGTAGAGGGGTTGGCATACTTGAGAACACCTTTTGCCTATTAGCCTCGTTTTTAATCTGAATATAAGATAATTAACTTTATAAGGTCTTATGAGATAAATAAATGGGTCTGATGCTGGCAAAAAAAATGGGTGGAGTAAAAAGGGAAAAAAGAATTGAAATGCATTATGTACATGTTCCAGTTCCTACGATGAATGTAATCATTATGTACTACAGATGTACTAATAAAAAATTTTTTAAAGCAAAACACTAAAAAATAAAATATCTTTTGCTCTTTAGGATAGATCTGCATTTTAGAAATAAAACTTTGATTTTTAAAGAAAAATTTGCCACAATTTAGCCTAGTTGCTTATCACTTTTGATTGGTCGATTATTTTAAAAATATGCTTAGAAAAATATATAGAGTGTGTTCCTCTATACCTAACTAGGATAGTTTTTAAGCTGATTAACTTTCCTCTGTCCTTTTAATACTTTGATTTATTAATGTTATTCATCATATGCAAATTCAGAGAATACCACGAGGAAGTTAAATATGTAAAGAACTTAAATTTTTGGCTATGGGTATTTATACAACAGATGCTGGTTTTAAATTTTAGATGTACCAATTAGAACGTTTTGTGCAATTTTGATTAAATATTTCTTTTGGCAGCTTAATTACCTCTAATCCAGGAATATTGTATTTAAAGTGGCCAAGATCCTTGGGGAATGCCAGGGCAGTGGAGATGGAAAAAAGAGTTAATTTCCTTGCGTCCAATTCACAAGAATTAATTTAGCCTGGTGTGTGTTCCATGATTATTTCCATGTAGAAAAGTTTTTGTTTTCTACCTTTTCCCAATGCTTTTGGAATCATTGACTCACAAGCTGGTTTACAGATGTCAAGTCTTCTGCAAAATGTGTCCGTGTTCTTGAGATGGTTACCATTCTCCTTTTGTTGGGTGGACCACAAAATATTGGAGATGAGGATGTGACACTCTCATAGACTCAGGATATTAGGTAAAACTCATTTGCTGGTGGCAAATATATGTAAATTTTATGCCCTTCTCTTCCACCCAACTCGAGCCATACAGCAAATGTTTTCATAGGCTCTTGGAACTACTTTCCCTTTCATGGGCAGAATATTAGTGGCATCAGTTAGCGTTTTAAGGAAGAGCTATTTGAGGTTCTGCCGTCACCTCTTAGGGTGACAGCCTTACTCCTTTGCAGTGATTCCCTTCCAGCTTGTGGCTGAATGCTGTCAGCTTTCCTTTGTATGGTAAAATGATCCCCCTTGAAAAGAGTTCTGTAGATGCAAAGTAGTGATAATGATAACAATACTTTACTCACAGACCCATATTTGTTCTGCAAATGGCATTTTATTTTTCAAACCCAAACCTCTTTGGGACTCTGGGTTACCCTTTGTTCTCTTGTGGTTGATCCAGTGACAAGACTGTTTAGTGATTGGACAGACAGGAAAAGGTAGGTGGACTGCTCGGATTTCACCACTACCTCTCCAGCTTTGTGACCAAGATGGTTACTCAGTCTGCTTTTCTAAATGTTAGTTGAAGATACTAACAAAATCTCCCTGTAGCATTGTTGAGATGTGATTGAGTTTTGCAAAGGGAAGTACTTAGATTTACGTTAGGCACATACAAGTAATTTGTGAGGATTAGCTCTCATTTCTCTCCGTCTCTGTCTCTCTGTCTCTGTCTCCTTCTGTATGTGTGGATGGGAAGGGTGGGTGTGTGGTGCTGGGGATTAACCCAGAGCCTCCTGCATGCTAGGCTCTTGTTGCTTAGCTACACCCCCAGTCCTATTTTCATTGCTTTCTGAAGGCAGTGTGTGTTCTGTATAAATTTTGTATAAAGCCAGCTGGAAGGAGCTCATAGTTTGATTAATTGCAAAATAGTTCTCTACCAACCTGTGTTTCCCTTTCATTCCATCTCACCTTGGATATAAACTTATGTTCATTAAATGAACAGAGGATCATGTTCCTTTTTTTTTCAGCTGTACTGGTTTAGACTTTTAAAAGAAATCATAGTGTTACCAGCCACTTAGGTTTACATGCTTCAGTACATTTGCTTGCACTGACCAGATCAAGAGAGGCTATTTGTTTTGGTGAAAAAGAAAAACAAATTATTCAAAGCGATCACCAAGGGGATAGAGTGGCCCATCTGCCTTTTCGTGTACAGGTGGGTTAGGGTCTTCAGTGAGGGGCAGAGGAGGACAGAAGCACAGAAAGCTAACACAGCTGCTCTCACTTGCTTTGTTACATCCGGTCATGTTCAGCTCACTGTTCCCTTCCTTGTGGGGAGGAAACTGAGTTCCAGCCTCCTGGGGCCAACATCTGTATATTCTGTCCATTTCTTTGAGCTAAGGAGGGTTGGGGATAGCTATGTATGCCATAGGCTTGAGGAAGTTTGGAAAAGCCACTTGTCTCTAAAGGAAAAAAAAAATCTTACATTTAAAGTTCCATTTTGCAGTGCTGGTCAACTGGATAAGAATAATAACTTTTCTACAGTGTAATATTCAGATACCTGAGAATTCTTTCCTTGGCTTTCCGTCTGGATGGAGCTGGGGGCTAAGAGACTTGCGGGATAACCCCCGTGGGTGGCAACCTTCTTCAGTCTGTCCCCACGGCCACCATTCTGTCAGGGCATGGCCGCATTCTCCAGAGTGGTGTTCAGACTGTGAGGAGAGATGCAGGCATGGATCCGTGCACTGCAATTTCTTCTTCTTGGACATTTATTCACATGGAGCAGAAACCAAGAGCGTCTGTAACTAGAGTCCTGTGAGGCATTTGTTTTTTCCAAGTTCTTGATGTCCTGAACAAAGAATTGAATTAAGACACACAGAAAAAAGGCAGAAAAGAAGTATGTTTTACAAATATTAGTGGGCCATTGAAAAGACTCACAGTGGCCCTGTGGGGTCTGTTGTACTCAGAATTTCTGGGTTTTCTCTCTTTTATGCAAATAGGATATGGGGAAAGTTCTCCTATCAAGCACTCACTTGGTGTCATATCACGTATAAACTCTCCTGTCAAGTAATTTGCTTCTTGTTACATGTAGATGGAGGATCAGGAATGGTGTCTTTTGATTGACTGTGCCCACATGCAAATGAAGGATTGAGAAGAACAAGTTTCTGATTAGTTCTGTGTACAATAATGATGGTGGTCACTGTATTAGGAGTGTCCCTCCCCACAGGAGTGTCCCTCATCCTGTTGTTCTGTCTTAGGTCTGTTTCGATGGTTGCCTGACCTTTCATTATCTATATATTATTAACATTTGGTATGAAGTGATGTAGGGAGTTCAAGTCATTAGGGACCCCTGGAAACCAACCTCTAATTTCAAAATTTAAAAGATCCTGCTCCACCACTGTGACAAATTACCTGAGTTAAATCAACTTAAAAGAGGGTAGATTTATTTTGGCTTATAGTTTCAGAAGCTTCAGTTCACACTCACTTGGCTGTGCTGTTTTCAGGTCTGTTGTGTAGAAAAGTGTCATGGTAGGGAACATATAATAGAGTAAGCTGCTCATTGAACAGCAGCCAGGAAGCAGAAAGAGATGGAGGAAGGGGCCAGGGTAAAATATAATCTTCGAGGACATCCGTCTTCCAGTGATTCTACTTCTTTCAATCAGCATCTCCTAAAGTTTCTATCACCTTGAAATAGTTCATTAGATTATGAATCCATAAATTGATTAATCCATTTGTGAGGTTCGAGTACCCATGATTCAACTCTGAGAGGCCTCACCCTCTGAATACTGCTGTGTCAGAGACCAAACCTTCAATACACGAACTTCCAGGGAAACAGTTAAGATCCAAATTATAATGAACTTCTTATATGAAGATGGTATATATTTAATGGTGGTTTATCAAGTTTTCTAATTTAATTTCATTGCTGTTCTTACAGATTGATGTGCTCAAGGCAGATCTGGAGAGCGCAGAATGGAAAGTTTTGGAAAATCTTATTCTGGAAGATGTCCTTGCGCAGATTGGACAGCTCATCTTTGAGATTCATCTCCACTGGCCAGGGTTTGAGGTCAGCGGCAGCGACAGCAGCATTGTGCGGTTCTGGTACAGTCTGCTCAAAGAGCTAGAACAGAAGGATTTCAGGCTTTTTCACAGTTACAAAGATTTATCTAAACCTCAGCTCTTCCTGAAGAAAGCTATTTTCAATGCTAGTAGCTGTTACACTCTGAGTTGGGTGAATACAAGATGGAAATAGGATACAGGACTTCATCAAAAACACAAGGAAATATTTTGCAGAATGAACATGTCCACTGTTATCGTCATCTAGCCTCTCACTGGCCTGTTGTTACTGATTGAAGACAGGGTTCGTGTTATTGTTTCTGTAGATATGTTCCCTGCCACTTGATGTGTGAAGGGGGCAGTTAATATTTGTTAAAGGGATGAACTCTGTTGGTCCCATTTGCCCAGATGCAGGTTCTTTGTCTTTTTTGCCTTTGGCAGTGGGAATGTTTGTCCTTCTTCAGGATCACGGGGAGCTAAATCTTCACTTCTAGCTCTCTCTAAAATTCATTATGTACCTAGAGTCCATGAATTTACAAACATTAAAATTATATGCGTTTTCCATTTTTACTAAGTCGATGTTCCCAAGTTCATTGTCCATGTTTTCAGATTGGGTCTTTCATCTGACTTCAAATGGTCTCTTTCAAGGTTCTGCTTGTCTACCTCATCAGTGACATTCTTTACAGCCTTGTGACATCAAAATGCCTTCCCAGTCTTTCCTGAAGCCACACTGTGACTTTATAAGAATGACTGATTCTGGTTTCTGGGAATTCAGACACACCAGATTCTGACCTGAGTTTTTAAAAACAAGACTATCAACAGCTTCGACTCGATTCTTTTCATATTTAGCCTTAAATTCCTTTATTACTTAAGCACTCTGCGTCTTCTGCTTTCTAAGATGAATCCCTGCCACCAACTTATGCCATCAAATCTTTATTTTTTAAACACACTATTTCAAACGTTAAGTACTTTTTTTTTTATTGTCAGTTGGCATCATAAGACTATGTCCTGGGGCTGGGGATTTAGCTCAGAGGCTTAAGCATCTGCTTTGCAAGTGTGAGGTCATGAGTTCGATTCCCCGGTACCAAAAAAAAAAAAAGACTGTCCTGAAAATCAAAGTCTCTTCCCCAGAGGTTCAGTGACTCCAATCCTTCTTGTGTATTTAAAAAAAAATTAAGCAGAACATTTAGGTTCTTAATGTCTCAAAAGATTTCTGTTCATAGGACTGGAAATGCTTTTATGTTTTTCAAAAAATTCTATTTTGAACAAATCCATTATTATAAAAATAAGACAAACTAAATATATTTCTTAGATTTTTTTCATCCTGAAACTGTGAAGACTAGGTACATTGGTCAAACAATTTTGGGAGGAATAGAATACTGGGTAATTTATCTCGTCTCCTGAACTTTTTCTTTTCTTTTTTCTTAACTTGCTTCTACCCTTTGACATTCCCAGTATTGGCAGTATTCTGCCAACAAAATTCCCAGTATTTTGTTTCTTGTAATGGTTATTTTTTTTTAAAAAAAATACTCTTCAAATAATAAACCAACATATATTAGACTAGGGTGTTCTCATTAACTCGAGTTCAAAAGAGAACAGAATTCATGAATTAGTTATGGATTTTTTAAAAAAAAATATGATTTGGATTTTGAAATTCATAAAGCACAAATAAAAGTTGTTGGGTTGAGAGGACCAGCTTGAATAAGTGGAATCTGAAGTGGCAGCTCGCTCAGTCCCCTTGGTGTATACAGACCCGTGCTGAACCGAAGGCCTGGGTGCCACAGCAGGCGTGCAAAGCCCTCACTATTGGCACATGGAGCCGTCACTCAGCATTGGCCCAGAAGCGAACCATTCAGGTTGAATTGCAGTGTTGGAACTTTATGATAACTATGTGGGCTTTGGGTTGCAGTTTGGACACTCAGTCTCTAAAAGTCACTGATATATAAAGGGACTTTAAATGTGCAAAAGTATCCCTGAAAGCTCTAAAGTGGTGTGTACCCTTAGTTTGTATGATGTCATCTTCAAATCAAAGCTAACTGTAGTCCTATCTGTTTGGATTACTTACAGATTTTTTTCATAAAAAATGTCCACACTAAAATGAATATAGTAAATATTCTCTAAAGCGTGGAGTGTCTAGTCTGATCAACTTTAGATGTGTCCATACCTGTATCAAGATCTTTAATTCACAGAATGGCAAATTTATGGCATTCCTGGAAGCTTCTATGGATAAAGCAAGTTGACTAATTAATCCAGATCGGTGGTACAGAACGTTAACTTCATCGTACTATATATGAAGCAAGAAGGGATGTACTTTTAAAAGGAATAAATCACAAATGCGCCCACCCATACCCACCTACTCCACCTACTAGGCAGCCTGTTCAACAGTTATCCATTTTTATGTACGCTTATTCCCTTCTTGGGCAGTTTGAAACTTATGATAATAAACTGATGTTGCTAGGGCTTCCCTGCCTCTTGAATTGATTCTGTTTACCACGGAGATGTTTCTTAACCTTCACACTATTGCCAATTGTGACTAGACAATTCTCTGATGAGGTGGAGGGTATTGTGAGATGTCAGCAGCATCACTGACCTCTACCCACTAGCTGGCGGAGCGACATCCTCACCCCTCAAATGCCTGCAGACAATGCCAAATGTCCCCTGCAGGGCAAAACTATCCACCATGGAGAAGTACTGATGTGAGCCATGAGAAGAGGGTCAAGCTACTGTAGCACTGGTATTTGCTAGTAAAGAACAGGCAGATACAAGATCCTCTATGGAGGATAAAGGATAAAGAAAAACCATCACCCCAGCATCACCACAAAATGAGCACAAACAGAACACAACAAAAAAGCAAAACCAAGATTTACTATTTATAATGTGCCAGGCACTTTGCATAGATGATTCCTGATTCAATAATCCAACAAAGAAGTGTAGTGTTTTCAGTTGCATAGGTGGTAAAGTTAGTTTACTCAGCATATTCAGCTAGGAGCTGGTGGAATAGAAATCTATTCTTCAATCTGTCAGACCCCCTAACCATAACCAAGCATAAAATGCATCATTGGAAGGTCACTTGATTTGCCTCCTTATTAGTAAAAGGGAGAAAAAACTACCTTAGCAAAAATGAACAGACTCAAGGTCCACTAATATTTATATTGAGGATAAAAGTAAACTCATGAATGTATGTTGTTGTTTATGTAAGTATTTCTGCCTTGGTTGTATAGTCTTATAGTGAATACTGTCCAAGATTTGAATTTCTTAATTATAACAGTGAATACTGTCCAAGATTTGAATTTCTTAATTATAAATATTAGACTTTATGAAGTTTGGATTAAACCAGTAAGCCAGACTCATATTTTGGTCAGTTTTAAAATGAAAGCCTCATTTAAATTGTTTTTGCTACATATATCATAATATAATGGCACCTCCAAGCTCAATTAATATAATTGTTCTTTACTGCTGAAGATAAATGTTTGATTTTTAAGTAAAAATTGTTTTTGTACTAGCCAACTGCTGGCCAGTTGTAGATTTGACCTTATGCCAAAAAAATCTTTCTTTTACTTACATTAAAAGAGGTATTTGAGTTTTAGTTCTATGAGCTCATAACCAAACGACTCGGTATCTTTTTAAAAATGCCTAAAGTCAAGCAAGTTGCTGTCTGGGAAAGAACCACAGAGAAAGTGAAGGGGGCCCAGTGTAATGGACGGGATCATGAGAATGTCTCTCAGACACAGGTTTTGTTTTACTGAAAGGATTACATCAGCATTATCTAAGCTGGGTTTCTTTTGCACTACCTAGAAACTGCAATGTATGTCAGACACATATGTCATACCTGCATTTACATACCTGTATTTTAATTATAATCTTTTGTTCATTTACTCATTGAGAAAATAAGCACTTTATAACATGAATTTTGAGCCGGGGGCTGTAACAGCCATTCTCCGCAGATCTCTTCTCAGGCCCATTGGTGCCCATTCTTGCTGATCCTATCAATTCTTTTACAATCCACTGAGAAGGAATGAAGGTTGCCAATGAAACTGCGACACCTCATTGATTTTAACCATGGTTCTACTCAGAGATGTCCAGTGTGAGAACTACGCATGTGTGATGGATAATGTCAGTATGAGCTCACACTTCAGACTGCCAGTGGACATTGTGACCTGGACATCCCTTTACAGTGCTCTCCCGATGTCCAAGTTCATCATGTGCCCCCAGTTATTCACTGTATTCTGAATTCCACATCTTGGTAAGCAGCGTACTCCTGAGGTACCGGAAGCCAGGTTCCGTTCATGTGGACCTTCTAGAAGCCTCTGTGAGCTGCTGGTATTAGGACCCTTAGGAATGTCCTCTAAGTGTTTGTTATGGTTGATACACTGTGTCAACCTGAGAAATTTAGAAGTTTAACTAAAAGGCTCGGCAGGGAGCCAGGATCCTTACTTTATACACATCCTCATCCTGTGCAAGAGGAGGGCAAGGAGATACTGTGAGTGCTATACCGGCCTCAGGGGCTGGAGGTGGCCTCATGTAATATAAGGGAGGAAAAGGGCTTGTTCTTCCTCCGCTTTTTGTTCTGGCTGCTGCCTTGAGGTGTTGCTCTAGTGCCCTGCCACCCTGCCTTGGAGCAACTGATTATGGACTGAAATCTCCACAAACAGTGAGCCAAATAAGCCTTTCGTTCTTTCATTTTGGGTGTTGAGTATTTTGTCCCAACAACAAGAGAAAAGTAAATGGTCAATATTTCTCTTATAGGCAGTTGATAAACATTGTCTTCAGTGTGTCAAGAACCACTCTATAGATTTCTACTTAGAAAGAAGACTGATGCTACTTCCTTTTTCTTTTTTAAAATTGGCTCCTTAGTGAGCACAAAATATTTCCAGCTTCTACTTCAATATTTAAATATTTATTCAAGTAAATCTTTCACCAAAGCATCACTTTTATTCTAACTTTAAAGAAGGAAATATGTACTTAGTGTGACAAAAGGGTTGCAGTCGGGACAAGGAGCCAGTTGGTAAGTACTTCAAACCAGAATAAAGATCTCAAGAATTTCTTTGCTGTGAAAAAGCTGTACTCATGTGTTCTAAGATGGGTGTTAACCATGCTTCAGTGTCCACTAAATGCCCTGAATGTACTGCCTTGCATTTTGTCATATCATTAGAATAACCCCATTAATATATGAAATATTTCACACCCACCTCTAAAAAAATTTGTTTCCACTTAAGTCTACAAAAGGTTTAGTGTGGAAATTAATGATAAACATTTCAACACCTTCTACAAAAGATGCTTTATTCAAAAATAGGATATTTTCAAAACAGAGAAAACTTTTATGTACACTATTTTGTTTAGAAACAAAAAACACAATAAAATAAATCCAGATTTAGAAATTATGATTTGTAACTTTACTGGTGCTGAACAACAGTTTAGATGTATGATTCTTTTTGTCCCATCTCATTTTATTAATTCACATTTGGTCTTCATTTTTTCCTCTTAACCGCCACTCTTCCTGGCTGTAGATACAAAGAAATGGCAGCAGCGAGGCAGTATGCTTCTGTTTCTTTGGATGCGTGTGTGTCGAGTACATCTCTATTTTTATTTTCTTTGAAATGTATTTATATGTGGCTACAGAGCCTGGTTGTCTTTATCAGCTCCTCCTCCCTTTTGTGTGGTACTGCGGATTGAACACAGGGCCTTGGCAGTGAGCTGTCCCCAGGCCTTTTTTTCAAAATTTGCCAAGTTGCCCTGGCTGGCTCAAATTTGTGATCCTCCTGTCTCCTGCTTCCCAGAATGCTGGGTTAACAAGGTGTTTACCAATATGCCTGTCTGACTAGGATATAAATTATAACTGAAAAATGGAAGCTCTCTGAAGACAAGAAGTACGCACTCCTATGATAACACAAGACGTGGAGCGTAACGCTTGTAGGTTACCAACGTTCAACGTCATTTTGCTTCTCAAGTCAGCATTCCAGAGCGACTCTCAACCAGTCTTCATTTTTAGCATGGTACTGAACAATTTCAAACCATGTTTAAACACCTAATAAGACTTACTAAAATTGAAGTAGCTTGTCAAACTAAAGTGCTTTTAGCTAATATAATCAAGAGACCACCCTAATTTTATAATCTGAAGCTTTTAATCTATTTTCTTTTCTAATCAGGGCCACTGCTTTTCAAACTAGGAAACCCTAACCATCTTATAGTGTCATTTTTTTTCAGATTTAGACAAAAAATTTTTTCTAGCCTTAAAAATTCTGCGTATGTGTTACAATCAAAACCCAGTATAATTTTAAAGATAAAACATGAGTTCAAAGAAATTATAAGTTGGCATTTTGGACCATGCCTTCATAACCTCTCTCCTATGAGGAGGACTTCAGAAGTGACACTGCTAAAGCAGTGACCCAGGGGACCCTGATTTCTTCAAGAGTAGCCAGGTCCTTACTGACAGTGAACATAAAATGCAAAGTCTTGGCTCATTCTCTTGAGTTCCATCTTCAGAAATAATGTAAGTGTTTGCTTAAATATGTAAGTCCTGTCTATAATGATCAGGAAGAAAGTCAAGAAAAGAACTCCTGACTGATTTTTATATTGTTTAATATTTAGAGGAATGTTGCAGTAAAAGGTTGCTGATTTGCAAATAAAAATATACAACTCATGTCATAAAAAACAGTGGAACTCAAGAAGGCCAAAAGTTCAGATCTCGACCCACTAAATGTAATAGAAGTGGTTTTAGTCTTCTTTCAAATATGTATTGGATTACATCATCTTTCTTCTGTACTGCCCTCCTGACTGAACAGGTAGGGAAGTATAAGGTGCCTTCCTGAGTCATGAATGACAATATTTCCTAAAGGATCCCAAATCTAGTAGGGATTCTTTTTTGACACCAAAAAAGAACCTTTTGGTAATGCGTGGGAATTAAGTCTAAATTGCCTCTCAACAATACTTATCACATAGAAAGTCAATGGTTTATTCGCTGTATAAGTAACATCCATAAAGAGCAAGATGAAATTGCCAGTGACGAAGCTTTTTAAACCATCAGGCAGCTTCGTAAGGCCATGTAAGGAAAACATTATCTATAAATCAAGTTGTCATCCAACACATTTAATAATTAAATACAGTTAAATATGACATTGGATCAAAAATGATCCTAGATAGTTTAAGGACTAATCTCATTAATCCCACAGTTTAATGACACCGTCCCAGCCACATGTGATGACCTTAGATGTTTCATGCGGATGCCACACTGCACCTATACACACTTTATCGTGAGCTTTGAATCGACTGTAGAGTTTGGTGGTCTTCCAGTCCCAAATGTTTAATTTTCCATTTCCGTCTCCTGAAATCACATAGCTGTGAAAAGAAAGTCAGATTATTCAAAACACTGTAAAATGATAAAGTGGATCAAGAACAGGTTTTCTCTTCATTGTAACATAAAAGAAATCAATGAGAATATACAACACACAAAATAAGGTAGAACATGAAGTAGTCTGTCACATGAAGGTCTACAAAATAACTTTCCAATGAACTGCGTATCTTAGGAAATTATTTTAACTGGGAAGACGAATCCCTGGGGCCACAACGAATGTCTCACCATCAGTCTCTGAACAGTCAAATAGTGTCTGTGAATCAATTTCAGTGCAGCCAGGAGACACAGTCTATTGTGTCACCTTCACAATCACTCACTGGCTTCAATACCCTTGAATACATCTAAGTCTGAATCAGATCGTGTAAGGTCCAGTTGCTGGGCTAAACATACAAAGCCATAGAGATTTCTAAATTACTTCTACCTATATATTTTAACTAAGAATGGGGGGAATGAGTGCAGAATTTGATTGTTCGCAAGACTATAGGCTTCACAGATAGTGTGACCTGAAAATATTCAAAAGGTAGATTTCAGTTTCCATCATTAAGCTGCAGTAGAACCATCACAGTCAGTGTTGTGATATGAAATTAGTTCTTCTAGTATTCATTCAATCATAGCAATACAGTGAGCATAGTGTTCGCAGCTTTGCTGAGAGAAGAGACGTGATATGGACAGCGATTTGTTAGGTGATTACAGGGCCTACATAATAGAAGGAGATATAGCTAAGTAAAAACCTAAGAAAAGCAAAATGTAATTTTCATAACTGGTTCTTGTTTTTACTAGTATTTTGACATATTATGCAGTTTTCATACAATTATCCTTTTGTCAATATTTGGATATGAGAATAGATCAGAGGATTTAAACGTACCTCATGTCTGGTGAAAAGTCCACTTGACAAGCATAGCCTGCTACCATGTGGCCCTTAAAAATTTTTTTCTTATTCAGTCTGAATCTGTTCTGTGCTCCAAAAATTAAGATTTGGTTATCCATTGATTGGCATGCTAGCCATTTACCTATAAATTCAATAAATGAGACATTTGAGAGAGACTGAAAAGTTAAAAACTATTTTAAGTAAGTTCACTGTCACTATCATTCCTTTTGCTTCCAACTACTTCCTAACACTAGAAAATAAATTTGATATACAATCTGTAAAGTGTTACAAATAATGTGACTGGAAGAGTTATTTTATATAAAGGAATGGGTTCTATTCACACAATCCTATTATCATTGAGTACTCATCATATAAAAGCTTCTTTCTTTAAAAACATAGAGAAATTCCAAGTTTAGCGTTAATAGAACTAAAAGGTTAGGAGGTAAAAAGTATGGTAAACAGAACTATGGGAAGAAAGAGACCTATCTGTGATAACTAAAATAAAAATTAACTCTGGTGAGAAAACATAGGATTATCAAATAAAACAACTATGTACGTCTGCAGCACAGGTAACTTGTACTAAAGGCAGTGGCTTATTAAACAGGAAACAGTATTAAAAGGATTTCTCTCTTACTTTTGCTGAGATCTTTTATAGTGAATTGCTAAGTGTTCTTATCATGCATAATCATACCAAACTTTCCTACGCCCTTGGGAGAGCTTCCCAAATGATATATTCAACTTGATTTGTTGGAAGCAGAATTATTAAAACAAAAACATTTGATTGTCAGAATGAAATTCTTAAGATGCTCAGGCAATGTTAGCTGTAAAATCATTTTTTCAAAATGAGAAGTGGATAAGGTGCCTCACATATGAAAAGCAGTCATTATCTCTTAAATACTGAAAAGGTTTTCTTCTGCAAGTATGGTAGTGTGGCAACTCTTCCTAAAGGGAATGACCGCAGTTTTTATGAATGTAACAATACAGCAAATCTTGGAGCTCATGAAGAGCACATTCTGTGTACCAACTCACCGTTTGGAGACAAAGTTACTGCAGGCATTGAGTGCATACTAGGTTCGGCTATATACTTGAAATCCACAGGGATATCCCTAAAAGTTTAAAGTGGCAGACCAGAACAAGTAATTTTAGAAAGGGCTTTTAGAAGAATTATCTCTGAAACAAAGAACAGTATCCGAATAAAAGCAAACTCCTCAGTAAATTATACATTTACTCAATGGCTCAATCTTTCTTTATGGGATACTAACTCCACTGTGTGTAAACACCCTATTTTCTCTACCAATTCATCTGGTGGTGGACACACAGGCCACTTCCAAGATTTAGCTGCTATGAACTGTGCTGCTACAGACATAGGTAGACACAGATGATGTCTACAACTCTTTTGGGAAGACACCAAAAAGCTCAATGGCGGGGTCAAATACAATTTCTATTTTTAGGTTTTTTTCTTTCTATTTTTAGTTTTATGAGGAATCTCCATACTGATTTCTATAGTAGTCGCTAGTTTACATTCCCATCAACAATGTAAAAGGGTTTTTTCCCCACAGCCTCCCCAGCCTTTGCTATATTGCTTTCTGGACGATGGCCATCCTTTCTGAATCTCAGTGTTGTTTTAACTTGCATTTCTCTAATGGCCAGAGATCTAAACATTTTTTATGTATTTATTGGCCTTTTTTTTTTTTCCTTTCTGTACCGGGGATCAAACTCAACCTTGCGCTTGCTAGGCAGGTGCTTAGGCCACTGAGCTAAATCCCCGGCCCTTATTGGCCGTTTTTACTTCTGAGAAGTGCCTATTTGTTTCATTTGTCCACATTTACCAATAAAAACTTTAAAAACTGTACACGGTTTTTACAAGTCATAACAAGGCAGAACAAGTCACTTTAAGGAGCCGAAGGGCAATGTGATTTTGCATGTTAATCAACCTTAACACATTACTCTGTGAGCAGCTGAAAATGCTAAAACACCCTTGGTAGCCGGCAGAGCTGTAGGGATTTATGTACAGTTTTAATCTATCTTGAAATGACCAGGGACACAGAGGTTAAGTACTTGGTACCTAGACTATTTTTGCTTTACATGTAATGTATTTAAACATGTATGGTACAGGAGAAAAAGCATTAAAAACAAAAACTTATGTGAATATTACAAAGGATTAAATAAAAACAACAAAAATGCAAAACTAGTCATATTTATAGCCCTCAAAAATTTGAAGCATATTTTTATTTTTTAATTCTGCATTGTAAAAATTCAGAAATTCTGAAAGGAATTTTGACCTTAGTGCTTCTCTTGAGACTGGCAATGTTTTTTACAGTTTTGTGTGGGAAATGTAATCTGAGGAATAGTGGAATATGAAGCAGCAATTTCAGTTCAAGCTGTGGTTCAAATTCCAATAATGTCATTAATTAGCAAATAATAAATACTTGCTTCATGTAAGAATTTTCTCTGTCCATTTATCCAACCATCCAGAAGAGGGAACAAACAACTAGAGAAAAGGTTTGGTTAGAGGAAAATAATTTCACATATAACCATGGAAATAGCATTTGTCAGAACTCCAACCCTTTACGCTCTAAAAAGCAGTAAGAACTGACATTCATGATGACCCAAATCTACTAAAAAAAAGCTTCAATCTAAAAATACTTCATGTTTTTTTCTCTTATTGTTTGTTATTGGGCTAATAATTTTATAATATGGATTGAAACATAAGAGCACTTTCTTAATTAACCATAGTGCAAGTTCATGTTAATCAATGTTGTAGCACACATGGACAAAAATTCACATGAACCCCTACACCAAAAAATCTTGGTACAACAAGCTCTGGAACAAGAACTGAAGCTGAACTATCCGAAGGATTTCATTATTTCCAGTAAAAATGTCTGCAGGCATTCAGTAGTTAAATTTAATAATGCTATTTTCTAATTAGGTACTGTAATTCAGCATAATAAGCTAAAAACAATATGGAAATGAATTCATAAAAGAAACTAACACAGGTCTATGAAATTTAAAAACAAAAATCAGTAATATGTGTCAGCCTGCATAGAATTTCAATTTAGTATTATTTTATTAAAACGAGTATCTTTGTGAGAAAACATGTCTACATTTCATACATTAAGTGATTAAAATATCACAGCTGCTGACTATCTAAAGTAACCTCCAACTCTCCTTCAGTGCTACACAACTGTCTTAGTTTGTACTGTACAGCTGATTTAAGAAAGCCAAGTCTCCTTAGGTTTGTTTCCTGTATCACTGCCAGTCAAAGTAGGTACAGAACAAGTCTGGTACACACCACTCATTTGGAGGCCCCTATACTGATAATTGCACCGCAGTGGGGTCAGCTCTCCCTTTGAGGTGCTTAGGGCCTCCTTTCTACGCAAGCTGCCAGGATCACTTGTAATTTCTGGGAATAATGAGCTGGTTTTGCTTCCCTTTGTACAAAAACTGATCCTTACATTTATTGCTTTTTCACAAATCAAACCAGATACAATTTATGTTTTCAGGTCGCTCACTGACCTACTTAGCAACAGTCAAGAACTCAAGTTTGGGAATCACTTGACCCAAGTTTAAATTTTGGCCCTTTTGTGTCCTATATAACTTTAGGCAAATTACTTAAATCTATCTAGTATCCTTATATAAAAAAATGGGCATAACAACTCATGACACTGGTTTGCACAGTAAATCAAAGAGTTCATGTACAAATGCTCAGCACAGACTGGCGCGCATAAGGACTTCATAAACGTGATGTCATGAGCGATTCCAGCAGCTGGAATGGTTGCGTAAGAAGCTCGATTAAAGTGGCTCAGCAATTTGCCACCTGAGGGCAGCCTGTGGCCTGGCTGATAAACGGGAAACGAAGCAGGGGACCCACATCTGTTTCTTTGGAGGAGCCTCCCGTCTTCACCTTCACCTTGGATGTCTCCTGGCTTTGAAAGCCGACTCTTCAGTCTCCCACCACAGAGCCACTGGCTCCCGATACGGACTTGCACTGGACACTGCAGTGAGCTCCAGGCCTCAGACTGGACCCTCTGCACCCTTCCTCTGGGGGTGGTCAATATAAACCAATCTTGTAGTTTCTTATAGGTTTGAATATCTTGTGTTACATCTGTTCCTCAAGTAAACACTGATATAATGGTGGTGACTTCTGACAGTAAGGGTAAAGGGAAATCTAAAGGGTATCATGATTTGCAACAAAACAGTATTATGGAGCCAGGCATGGTGGCTCATCCCTGTAATCCCAGCACTTGGGAGGCTGAGGCAGGAGGATTGCTGCAAGTTCCAGACCAGCCTGGGCTACAAAGTGAGCTCAAGGCCAGCCTGAACTGCATAGTGAGACCCTGTCTCAAAAAGCCAAACAACCCCCCGCAAAAGCAATAACCCCCCCAAACCCCAAAACCCCCCCAAACTAGTATTATGACCTTTTAGGAATATGAGATCTGAGAGAGAAAAGTATTTTTCTGGCCAATATTCTACTTTAGAAAATACAAAGATTCTTAAACTCTGTAACTGGTACATAATTAAAAACTTAACAACTTATTTTACGTTGCTTCTAGATTTTAAAATGGAGCTAAAATATCATCTGCAGGTAGAAACAGTTGTATGTTTGGGCATAATTAAACTGGCGCTACATATAAAACATGTATACATATGTTTAAGAAAGCAAATGATCTAAGGTGGTTTATATAAAATGTATTTTTCGTATCAGATTTTCTGTAAGAAAACATTTTAAAGCAAGAAAGGTTGTAGTCATAGGACAGTTCTTGTGCCGTAAACCTTTAGGATGCTACTATACAAAATATGAACAAAGTATATGGTAAATGTTTAAGTTAGAAAATTTATTACAGTAAAAGACACCCGTCATTGCTCCCTCTTCCTCACTTGGACTCAGTATTCCATCATTCTTGCCGCTTTCTGAAGCAGCGTGCAGGTTCCCTTTCATGAGTGTCTTTAGTTGCACGTTAGCTGTCTTTAGCTACCTTGATGTCCTGAATCGACTCAAAATGTTTACGCCAAATTCTGTCAAAGAAACATTAAGTTGTGTCCTTATCCACTTTTGTGACTAGATCTAGAACTGTGTGACTTCTGACTTTTCCCTAAAGTCAAAAGTACACGGTTTGAATCAACTCAGGGCAGTAATGCAGCCATGAGAGCACAACTAAAAACGCTCCCGAAAGAGGATTTCCAGATCTGCTTCAGAAAGTGACCAAGAATGGTGATGTAAGTGTGTTTGACGACAGGGAGAGTATTTTGAGAGGGGTTGGTGGCAATATGTCTTTTTAAAAAACAATATATTTTTAAAAAATTAAACATTCAACTGTATTTTGGATCACATCTCATGTATTAAGACTGCCTGTATCTGGTAACCTGAGCAACTCTTTTTACATAACAATATGCAACATAACAACTGTTGTTAAATTCCTATCATCTTGTCTTGCAATCCTGTACCACTATTGTTTTGGGGTTTTTTGTTGTTGTATGTTTCTTATGTTTTTTCTGTTTTCTCTTTAAAATAATTTTTTTAAAAAGATTACATATAAGGACCTGTCAACTGTAACCTGAAGGTCTGGTGGGAGTGTAAGCATAGGAGGAAGCACAGTTTACATTAAGGTTTTAATTACCTAAATTGTCCTGCAATGGTTAAGGCCTGCTCTGCTGCCCAAAGGGATTTGGTCTGAGGAGGAAACCACTGGCTGTGGCTCCAGGCTGCCCACTTTGTCCTGAAGCGTAACAATTTCTGAGGATGGTGTGAAGTACATTCTAAGCCTTGCCAGGTTATAATCATAAGTGAGCTGTGCTTCATAACTGAATATAAAAACAAGCTGAGTTTCAACCACACATTTACTGTAACAAAAAAAACCACAGTGTCTTTGTTTGCTACTAAATTACAGAACATGACCTATGATACTTAATAAAACTAGCTTTAGTATTTCTTGATTTTATAAAAATTGCTCTA
The DNA here is from genome assembly GCA_004027455.1 of Hydrochoerus hydrochaeris. Classification (NCBI taxonomy): domain Eukaryota; kingdom Metazoa; phylum Chordata; class Mammalia; order Rodentia; family Hydrochaeridae; genus Hydrochoerus; species Hydrochoerus hydrochaeris. Next base: position 66,266 of record PVLA01005070.1, on the reverse strand, counting down.
AAAAAGCAATTAACCAATATATTATGATGGTATTCTATAAGCAAAACATTTGCACAGGTGTGCTGATATGGGACAACTTTAAGTAATGAATAATCATAAAACAGACATTAAAAAAAAATGATACATCAGGACTTCTCTGGGTTTGTTCTGAGGCTAGGATCTTATGCTTACATAACATAAAGCAGAACTTGGAGAGTCTGCTCGCCAGTCATTCTGCAAAGCTGAGTAAGATATACAGCATGGAAGATACCATAGTACAGTATTTATCATCATGGTAATAAAAGCATCTCAAAAGAAACAGCCTCTGAAAAGATTATCTAAAGGGCATGAAAGTAGTCTGCTATAGTTTTTATTTCCAAACTATGGTTACTTAATTGGCTAGGGAGGATCATAGTTGCAAAATATTCAAATGGTTACATATTATTAGCCTTTTTCTTTGGCTACAATTTTTTATTTTTACTTTTTATTTTTTGTACCAGGGATCAAACTCACAACCTTGCACTTGCCAGGCAGGCACTTACACCACTGAGCTAAATCTCTGGCCCTGGCTACAAATTTGTAATTGCTTGCTTTATATAAAGCACATTTTCTACTAAGGGAAACTTACCATTCCCAAACTCGCAGGCTCTTATCATCAGATGTACTCACAAATCTTCTGTTCTCATCAACAAAAACAATGGTGTTGACAGCTCCCAAATGTCGATCATATTCCTGAACAATTTCTCCACTTCGAATGTCCCACTGTATAGCAGACAAGACATAAAGACAGAAGTGGAACAGGTTTATGAAAGCCAATGAAGATGTTTTTTGGGAGGTACAGGGGAAAGATCTTGAACATTTTTTACTAAGTATAGAATATCAGGAATCTCTAAAAGCAACAAACATTAAATGAGTTAACATTCTGCACTCCATTCCCTGATTTAACACAAAGCTCAGGAATCTTAATAAAAATAATGCAAAAAGACTCACTTGTACAATCTTTTTATCAGACATCCCAGCCACAAAGAGATTTTGTTTATCTTCATCAGGATTAAATTTGACACAATAGGGTACTTTTCGGTTTGTGAATCTTGATATACACTGTCCTAAAAATGAAGATTCAAGTTAAACAAAAATAAATTAGATCACTTAAGGATGACAGTGGCCTTAAGATCTAGTGGTAATTTGTTTAATAAAATATAAAAGCATCTTACTCACACTGTTTCTTTTCATAGATTTTTAATGATTAAAAATAATTTTTCAAAAGTTACCAAACATTGAACAGGTAATTATAATGTCATCCATAACAGCAATATTTGAAACAATAAAAAAGAGGCACAAGCCTCATAAATGACTCTCATATTAACTGAGCAAAAGGAGCAAGAAACAACAGAGAAAATATGGTATGATTCTATCTATAAGAAGTCCAAAACAGGCAAAATGAACCAATCAATAATGATGGAGTAGCTACTGCGATCACTGGGAACAGACTGGAAACGGGTGTAAGAAACCATACTGAGCCGTGTGTGGTGGCTCATGCCTGTGATCCCAGCACTTGGGAGGCTGAGGCAGGAGGATCATTGTGAGATTGAGACCAGCCTGGGTTACAAAGTGAGCTCAAGGCCAGCCTGAACTGCATAGTGAGACCTTGTCTCAAAAAGACAAAAAATTTAAAAAAACAAACAAAAAAAAAGAAACCATACTGAGGCACTAAAATGTTCTAGGTCTTGATTATTTGGTATTTAAAACAAGTTCAAGAATATGCTTATTAAAAAAGATTGCCGAATATTTATGAATTTTATACACTTTACACATATTATATTTTGATTTTTAAAAGAGCCTTGGGGTGGGGGACTCAGCCTTGGCTGATACAGAATGACACTGTCTATGGCTTGGACCAGCCACCTAAGGACCCCATCTTAGCGATTCTCAAGCTCTTCAGATGGTAGCTGTTTAGTTAGAACCAAGCACAGTTAGAGCTGAGCAGCGAACGAGGTGAAAACACAGGCTTCAACACTGGAGACCCCGGTCTGAACGCAACTCTGCCTGTGACTCTGGAAAGTTACCTGCATGCCTCAGTTTCTTATCTCTTACATAACGATAGTACATCAATAACAGGAATAGATAAAGACTGAATGACATACTGCATATAAATGCCTAGCATAATGCCAGCTGGTAAACATCAGTTACCTGTATTCTCATCACCCTTAAAATTCAGTATGGTAAAAATAGTTTTTATCATAACATAAAATTATACTAGCCACAAAATACTGATGGAATCAATGTGGTTGCAAATATGTAAAGGCAGCTGGCCCATGAGAGTTTAGATCTACATTTAAATCAATTTGAACAATTTAATTCTGCTCATTGAACACTGTGCTTCTATTAGGTGCAGTACGTTTGCTTTATCAACTCTTATGTTATAGGGACAAAGTTTCACAGGGAAAGTTGCTGATATAGCTGAGTTTCAATTCTATAAACACATTTTGTGATATTAGTTGATAACAATGAGGTCAGAATCCAAAGTTAGAGGAGATACCATTTTGCCACAGAAGGCCACTCATACTGTTGGAATGTAAGTGCCAACTTGGCTATTTACTATTGCACTCTTACCTGTCTCAGTGTCCCAGAGTTTAAGATACCTGTCATACGCTGCGCTGAGAAACTGGGCTCCTGCAGCATTGAAGCAAATGTCCCTAACAGCTTTACTGTGACCTAAAGGCAGAGGAAACAGAAATGGCAGTGAAACCGAGTATTGTATCTTCATAAACACCCTAAAGAGAAACAGCATTCAAGAGTGGTCTCAAGGAAAGCTCCAGTGAGGATCACTGGGAACCCATCTTTTCATTTACTGTGCCAGTCTGTTACGCGTGGGTTGTGGAGTGTGGGTGGTTCTCTCCTTCAAGCTCAAGTGATTCTGATGCACGTTTCCATAAGAATAAAGAGAAAAGGTCTGATTTTTTAAAAAATTGTCATGTCAGTGTCTTACTATGGAGCACCGACTAAACAGCCAAGAATTTATAGAAACATAATAAATGAATTATTGCTAACGAAGAAATGATGAGATTCACTCTCAGATCGTTCACCAGGCTGGAAGTGAAAACAAGGTCGCCTAAAACTTAAGTGCAGGAAACTATAGCCCTCGTTCAATAATTACTTTTGTAATCACATCATCAATCTTCACAGAAACTGGCTTAGAATCTCAGGGACTATGTCTTTTGAAAATACTAGCTTTTAAGGTGACGTTTTGACAAGAGACTAATTTTAAGATACTGATGATGCTTTCATTTGGAATCAATCTTGCCTGACCAATCAACTCTTTTGAATGTTACAAGTGCAAACAGAAGCAGAAAGTTTCCCACTTGCCCCCACCCCCATCATGATCAAGACACATACACAATGCAGGTGGCACAAATTCTTGACCTCAAGCAGCGTGAACCATCACTGCCACCACTGCCAAACTCTGGTAAGGCTGCACGTGCCATGGCAACGAGGTACCCCTTCCCACAGTAAGGGCCCGCAGAGCTGCCATCATCCTCTGAGGAGGAGGAGTTCAACTTTCCAGCAAAAAGTGCTCCCCTATCCTCGAGGGAGATGGGCACCAAACCCACTCCGGCTGACAAGGACACTTGGTTCCCAGACACAGCCTTCCCATATGTCTTCCTTCAGTCTTCGTGACATCTTGGATAGTATTTATTCAACAGGAGGCCCTGAAGTCCTAATGCACAGCTGAGCAGACTCCCACTTTAATCTAAAAACAGAGCCACTCTGACTTACAGAGTTTCACTATGGTGCAGTTGAATTTGGCTCACTGGCCTTCGTATGAAATGACAGACAGTACACCTTTCTCGTGTGTCACACAGCTAACTTCCCTCTGGCCCTCTTCTTCAAGCTGTCTCCGTCTGATAGTTTTATGCCTCAGCTGCCAACTCTTAACCTTGCTTGAAAGCTCAACATCTGGCTGTTGCTCACTGGGAATTTTCAGGCCCACATGCCACTGGCCCGGGTGCAGTGATCTAAACCTCATTATCCCTTCCGGTCCCACCGCTGGGTGAACACTAGGCTTTTCCAGCCACTCAGGAGTCATCCTAGATTCCTACTTCTCATCATTCATCACCCATCACTGTAAATCCCATTGATTCGACTCTCTCACTTCTTTCCTTCTCTTATCTCTGTTGCTTTGGTTCAGATTCTTGTGCCTTTTACTCCAAACAATGACATAAGTGTACAATTCACTTCTCCCTCTTTTCTTGCTCTATGAAGGTATTCTCCAGATTGCCTCGTGGCCTTTGTAAACTTCCAATCATGCTACTTTGCTGAGTTGTTTGATGGCTCCTTGATGCCCTCAGGATAAAGTCTCAATTCTATGAATGACATACATGCTCCTCTATCTTGTTCCCTTCCCATTACTTTCCTCCACTCTTGTCTCTTACCTGTCTCCCGCAATTCTGTATTATATGTGACTTCCCAAAGCAGCGTGCTTTCTCATACTACTTTTGTAGCTCTTATTTTCAAGTTCTCTTTGTCCATTTGAGGAGACTTACTCCTTCTTTCAGGGTCAGCTCAAGTCTATAAACATTTTCCTTCATATCAGGGCAGTAAAATTACTGTCTATAATGTCACTTCATGTTACAAAGTCTTTCCAAACAGATTTATAGCCAAGGAAAAGAAGTATTACCAATAAACGTTCGCAGACAGCGCCGCTCTCCATAAACCTCCCATAGCTAGAGAAAAAAAAATGGTTTAACATTTAAAAGTTAGTTTTGGTGCAGGGGCTTAACCTCAGGGCATCACGCATGCTAAGCAGTAACAGTCCTGTGCTGAAGGCATATCTGCATATCCGTGTGTGTGCAGGAGGCCTAATTAATAAACATTCCATAGTCCTGTCAGTTTGTGTTTCACCACTTGGAATGCATGCATAGATGCAACACACCCTTACAACTAGAGAGTTTTAAAGATTTTTACATCAAAAGTGATCAAAGGTATTTGTATCAAAATATCCAGACAACAATGGATGGAGTTAATCCAGGTGGGTTCATTTTCTTATTGTTCTTTTTCTGTATTTTATATTTTTTCTGTGCTAAAAAGTTTCTATTATAATACTATAAATACCTTTAAAGGGAATTAAATGCTATTAAAACTGACATGTGTATATTACTTTGATACTGAAAGGTTTTTTGGGGGAGTGTTTTTCTGAAATAACAAATGTTCTACAAGTAAGAAATTACCTAGATTAAAATAATTCTAATCATTTCTAAAGTAGACGAATATGAAGTTTCAAAGCTAGCTTTATTCTTGTCTCCCTCAAATCCAATCCTTCACAGTGTTGCTAGTGCTTGAAAATACCATTTCTTGGCCACCCAGGGCCAACTGGATAAAGTATCAGTCCCTGCAGCATGCCAGGCAAGGGCCTCTGAGACCTGGTCCCTTGCCGAAGACTATAATCATTCTTTGTCTCTTAAATTTTATGCTCTAGCAACCACAAAACAGCGCACACCATGCTGATTCATTCTATTCACTCCTGCCAAATTCTATTCCTCCTCTCTTTATTAACCCTCCTGAGGTATGTTTCCCTTCTGAAGCCAGAATACCTACACCTGTGTTTGCCTCTATACCAATCAATCATTTATATCAAAACGAAACAAATGATTGCTGTATGGGTAGGGACCATACCTTCCTGATTCTTTATCTTCAGGCCCTTGTACCTAGTAAGTTCCTAACAATGTTTATAGGGATGAACTAAATTGAATTCTATGCTTTTTTAGTCAAAGAGATGATCATCTTATGGAGTAACATAAAGTGAAAGTTAAAGGAAGTAACAATTCTTTGCTATTAATTAGAGACAAACTGAGACAAACTTTCTATTAGAGACAAATATCTAAATGGCTGCCCTTATCAAAAGATGTTGCCTTATATACTGTTAAATTCATGAATTATTTAAAAATGATACAACTAATGATTCAATCTTTCAAGCCATAAGAGCACTACAGTGCTGGTACTTAAAACACTGCGAATGATTTGGACACAGTGAAGACATAATAAGAACTATCTTTTCAGATTTGAGCTTGTTTTTCCAAGTTTTCCACATATTCGAGTTGACATGCATTGGTTTTTTGGTTTGTTTTGTTTTAATCACACTAAATAGCTTAGCAGAAGACAGAGGTGGAGTTTCTTGAGGCTATGTAAAGTGGGAGCAGGAATGGGAACCTTTCTCCTCTCCGAAGTCTATTAAAGGTTTTTGGAAGGAAAAGGGTGAATTACATTGCCTACTTTCAAAAACTGGGATTTCTATCATGGTCTCTCCAACAAATGAACTCGGTCACATACCCCAAATTTCTATAAAAAAATGCATGATTAGTGATTAAGTATTCATGTGTCTAGTGCCAAGGTGACTGGATTACATTCTCATCAGTTGCCCAAGCTTTAAAGACCCTCACCAACTGGACCACAGAGCCATATTTGAATCTACAAGTCTGGAAAACAGTCCAGCAATTCATAGGGTCTAGGAGAAAATAATTAGCCTTTAATTGCCTAACACACTCAAATATATTTATAAATAATGGAACAGATTTAACAAAAGCAATAGCTTTGCAGTACCGTATTCTCCTTCTGTGGCTGAAACTCACCTTAATTTTGCAGTCCATGGAACAAGACAGCAATAAATGGCCAGAGAGGGGAAACAATCTTACTGCACTGACACCCTGTGAAAAAGCATTAATTACCAACCTGAAGGACTTAAAATAATAGCTAGAAATGTAGGAACAGAAAGAGAGTGTATTTTAAGAAACCAAATTTGCTATTTTCTAAACATCATGGCCCAGAATAACCTTCTGGCATTATTGACACTGAGCTTTTGAAGGTTTTAATTTTAACCTTGAATAATGACTTCCTCACCCAAGGCAGACCAGAGTTAATCAAACCGCTAATGCCCCCATCTTTTTTTTTTTTTTTTTTTTTTTTTTTTTACATAACCCCTTTGCTCTTTGGGAAAAGCTGGAAAACAACAGTTAAAATATTGTAGATGACAAAGACTATTAGTATCAAGTTTTGATGGCTCTACGTTAATTTAAATAGTATGCTGGATTATAAACCAGGAGCACCATCTCTGAAATGTGATAATCCTGAGAACCACACAGCACTGCCCAGGCTAAGCAAGAGGCCAGCTGCTCACAGCAGCCCATCCCTTGCTGACTGGGCGTCCACGTGAAGGCAGACTGTGGCAGCACCTTGTGGGGAAAGGATTGGGCCACAGTAAGGGAGCTGATGTCAGGGTCAATCCAGGTGGCCTTGGACACTGACTGACTAATTGTGACTGGCACAAATATCTATCTGCAAAGCCTTGTCACTGAGGTTTTCTGTAATCTGACTTCCCTGATCTGTCTTGACGTCCCTACATCTTTATCAGAAATACTGTTCCCATCAGTAACTGAAACTCTACACTGGCTTCGCTGTTACAACATTACTATAAGCAGAAACAACCAGTTTGCTTACCTTTGTGTGTCCAGACCACACATGAATTTGTTTTTTGGGAAGGTAACATTTTTCGGGTGGTACAGAGGACCGTAGATTAACACCAACATCTTGAGGTATGTGAAGATAGGACCTGCCTTGATAGTCATACATTTCTTTAACTGAAAAAAAAAAAAAAATGAGAAAGAAAGCAATAAACAAACATAAGCATAGTCATGAAATCTATATCTTAAAAACACAAACAATTATTTCACTTATGGGGCTATGTATACTATACATTAAGGCTTAGGTAGTAACATTCTTATAATGGTGTCAAGATTGAGTTAGCTAAAATCTAGCTGCCTGAAATATCTGCAATCATTTACAATGAGAGGTAGCATTTTGGATTTCCTAAATACTCAGAGTATCAGAACGTTAAATAAGATAATGCTTTTTCCAGTCAGTCACACATTTTAGTGATATAATAAAGACCTCACTGCAGTCCAATTACAGTGAGGTGACAAAAGATAATATTTGGGTCTTGGAGGAGTCACTAGTAAAGAAGTAGGAAGACAAGGAAGTTAAAAAAACAACACACTGTCCTTGTCTCCACTTTTACTCCCTTCTGGTTCCTCTGCATCCCTCTTTTCCATGTCCCCTTTCCCTCTTTTCTGTCTGGCACTGGGAAGGAACCCGGGGCCTTCAGACCAACCACACCCTCAGCCCATTTTTTATTCTGAGAAAGGGTTTAGGTTGTTAAATTGCCCAGGCTGGGTTCATGCTTGTGATCCTTCCAGAATACCAGGATGACAGGGCTGTGACGTCGGGCCTGGATAAGAGTCCCAGGGACAGATGACGTACTGCACAGGAAGCACTTACAGCATGCTTGGCCCAGACTGGGTACGTAATAAAGACTTTCTGTTACTGCTACCGTGGCTGCAAGCACCAAAGTACTAAACAAACTCCTTGAACATGGAAACGAAGCTTGAGAACCAAATACAGCTTCCGAAAGTCTAAATATCTGATCATGTACAGGTATAAATTCCCTATAATGAATGTGATCATTATATATACCTAGATTGTATCAATAAAATTAAGTAAACTTAAAAAAAAAAGAAATAAAGGTTTAGACATAAACCCATAAAATAGTAAGCAACACTATCACTGTTGAATTACTCTACAGTTTTAGATAATCACTGTATAATTTCCTATGTGACTAATTATTGGTAAATAAGCATGTATGTATTTTTCCTCATAAATCAAAATAGGAGAGAAGTAACCTTCAATTTACTTATCTGATAAACAAAGTTTGTTCTATCACAGTCTGTAACTATTTTAAAAATTTTAAGTTAGTAACAGTTACAAACTGTGGTAACAACTGAATACTTGGTTTTGGTTTAGTTAAGTGACTGAAGCACTATTACTATAACAAAAGACTCAATTTTATCTTAGGAAAGGACAGATTATAGACCATTTAAATGTCTTCTTTATGACTTTTAAAAACTCAATAACACTTCAAAAAGAATTACCTGTACATGCTACTCTTTCCAGTAGGAAGCAGAGTCTGCCTGGGACTTCTTTGGATATAAATTGTTCAACACAGTTACACCGAATACAATGATTTTGAAGCAACTGACAGTAAGGATAGTTGGTATTACAGGAGCAGAAAACAGTGAATATGAAATTTTCACGAAAATGAAGAAACAGTAAAAATATATTACCATGTAAGATTGTCTTCTCCTCCCCAGGCTTCTCTTCTTCCTGTCTGCCTTTTTTCTGTCTCTTTGCTGTGATTTCATCCAATTCTTTTTGTTCTTCCTAAGGAAATGAAAAAGCAAATTTAAAAATGAATGTTCAAGAACCTCACATGTCCAAAGCTGGTTATAAATTCTTTATAATGAGGTCTACATCTTTGTGAAGCAAAAGCTACAAGTATGTTTCCCAAGACAACAAGCTCACCTCTTCCACAAAGACGATTATCTCTTCTGCAGGTTACAAAATGGCATGAAACACATAATGGGTACAGTACATGGCCAACAGGGACAGTGGGATTATGAAGATGGGGAGGGGAAGAATTCTGTAGTTTTATTTTATAAAGTTTATAATATCACTAAAAACATAGACAAGTCTTAAGATTTTAAAATAAATTACTAAGTGAGATCCATCAATTTCAGTTTGATAGAAAGTCTGATTCTCTAGTTATTTGTATGTCTGGTTTCAGAAGAATAGCAGTCATACTTAAGAGCATTAAGGTGATTTTTATTAAAAACTGTTCGACATTCTATTTTAATTAAAAAGTGTAGTATAAACTAAAGCAGAAAAAAGAGAAGTATCAATATGGTAAGAAAAAGAAATTTTATTGTGTTCTCTCAATCAATGAAGACAGAAGCTTTGATGAGTCATTTGGTTCTCTAAGGAAATCTCAAGTTTATTAATGGACATACACCTCATAGAGACCTAGTGCATACCTGAGTTGGAAATAGAAAACACCAAAGCTTACCTCTGAAGGTTTGGCTACATCTTTTTCATCCACATATTTTGCCCATGGCCCCAAGAAACCATCAATATTAGATGCATCATTTTCTTTGAACTTTTTCCTCTTTTCTGTTTTCTTCTGACCAGTTTCAAATACAGTCAAGCCTGTATTAACAATATCACAAAGAAATGACAAATATATCTATAGTTAAAGAAAGGTGATTAAGTGACCAAAATAAAAATAAAATCAACATGAATTTCCCTATATACCAAGCCGTACTGTAGAGAAAGGTTTCTAACCTTCTAAGGGAGGGAGCATCACTGCATTACTGTGAATTTTAATGTATTAAACAAAGATGTATAACCCTACAATGATACATAGCCTCTTTAATGAGTCAAAAGCCCATGCCAGTTGGCTTTTGACAGTTTTAAAAGAAACTGAGCAACTCAATACTGTCAAATAATGACGTAGCTATCTTTGAAACCAAGAATAAACTATAGTCATTTTAAAATGGAATTACAGTAAATACTTATCTTTACTGCCCATGTAATTCACCAACATAAATTAGACAAAATTTTATAAGAATCTTGACTTTCTTTTACACAATCAGAATCTAACCTTGAGCTCTTAAGATTGGCAGTTTTTACAGTAACAGGAAATGAGGAGGAAGTCTCTGAGTTTTGTTTTGCTCAAAAGGAGGTGGCACTCTGTGAAGAGCCATTAAACTGGAAAAATGAAGGTTTATGGAAGTCACAGTCAAAAGTTAAGGATGTACTTACATATACAAATAACTCAAGGAATTCAAACCAGTATCCTTTAGACTGTATGTTATAACTGAAGCATGTTAAAATTCTATTTTAACAAGAATCTAGCTCACTCACAAAAGGCAGTTTGATCATTAATAAGCAGAAACGTTCCTGGGCAGTAACTAGCACATTCTTTTTTTTTAAAGTGACTTTTCAAGTAGATTCCAATGGTCTGATAAGCTTTGGGACAGGTTAGTGTACAGGGCGATGCTTTGTTCTCCAACAGTAAGTACACAGTGGCTGTGAACACAACTGTTATTTTAGGACAGATTCAAATTCGGTCATCAAATGGCCCTTCAACGACTGTCACGGATGCACAACATAGAAGTTTTCTGCTCTGTTAAAGTGCAACTTGATATCTTGATATGAACACTGAGAAAATCACTGCCCAAGTATCTATGCAGTAAATTATGGCTTACTGAGTGATTTTTACAGGGGTGGCACGGTGCCGAGGCTCACAGAGGTACGCTCCTCTACTTTCACAAGACAGCACTGCTAATAAGTGGCAAAAGCAAGTTCTGAACTATAGTAGTTGTAAACCACATTACTCTAAGCTGTACCACTCTATCGTCAGTTTTTAAAAAACTGAGGACTCAATAAAATACTAGTTGTGCAAGTCATTAACATTAAGCAATTATATGTATATAGGAGATATATTTAAAATAAATTACCTTACTGGGATGGGGAAAAAAATAAATTACCTTGGTTTTTTTCAGCTTCTTCTACAGAACCAATGTATTTAGCAGACACTTGATGATTATCTAATGAAGGATCCAATGCATAGCCTGTAGGAAGTAAGTGCGAATTACTGATACCATTGTACCATTTATAAGTCATTTTGTTACTATACAAATATATCTACTTCACATTTCCCTCCTGAGGTGTCAAAAATAGTTTCTTTAAGGACTAATCCTTTTTTCCTGAGCTCCATTTCTATTAAAAACAATTAATCTTAATCTCAGGCTGGACCATGAACAACTTCAGCAGAAAAAGAAGCATCTTACAGGATGAATCCACCAGGTTGACATTATATTACTAACAGCCTTTCTGACCATGAAACCAAACTTTAGTTTCAAATATTCTAAAAGGTTAAAAAATACATGTACATCATGTATTAGGAAGTTTAGAAGCTATTTCCTTATGCTTTTTGGTAATGGATATTATAAGGCTAAGTTTATTAAATTATATCAACTATTAAATAAACTGTAAGAAAATTACATAAAATCTGACTCCTGTTTTGAAAAATGCCATTTTCAGTAAGGACAGTTTTTCTTCTAACCTTAATATATTTTGACTTCATAAATTACTCTGTATTCATATTTCCTTAGTAAGAGAAGTGAGAGTATCTACAAGTACATGAATACTTTCACCTGGCTATCGAGTATTTAGCTGCACAGAAATGTGGTCTTAGTGATCTGGGGAAACTTCAAGAAAGTCTACGTAAGCAAATTCATTCAGTCTTTTTCAAGTGGATATGTTTGGTATAATAAGTTTTCATAATTTCCTCATAAAAGAGTGCTAGGTTGTTGATAAATCTATGGCCTATAACTTATATATGTAAATAATAACGCAATACATAAAACATACTGATCCATTTTTAAAAAAGAGAACATCTTTAGGGGATATGTTAATATTTTTTTTTTTAGCAAGAGTAAAGGGAGTTTCTTTTGGGGAACAAAAAAAAGATTTGTCGGTGAAACATTTTTAAAATAAGCCAAGGATGCAGGTGCTCAACTCACCCTTATGATATGCAAGAATAGAACCAACCACCTGGCTATTAGTTCATTTGCTCATACTTTTTTTCAGCATTAAAATATGTTCTTAGCCAGAGGAGAGAGCTTGACGGCGGAAAAAGAGCTTTGGAGTAGAATCTCTGAAATCACAGGTTCAAATCCTATGAGTTATTTTAGCTTTCACTTCTTTGAGATACAGAATAGTGTTCTGTACATGATTTTTCTTCATGTGACTTTTATAAGGCTCATATAAAATTTAGTTCAACACATCATGAGTTAAAAATTCCTACCTTAAACCTAAAAATCTTTATGTACAGTGTAAATTCTACTTTGAAAGAGCTATGTAAAGTGCTATTGTGTGATGTCTGGAAAAAGAAAGAGGGAAGGAAGTCTTCGGTCCTTCTTGTCTCTGTGTAGGCACCAATCCCAACTCATCTACCATAGTCTTGTTCCTGAGGAAAGGAACTCATACTTTTCTCCTGTTCCACATCCTCTGTGGCTAAAGTCTTACTACTACTGCTACTAACTCTACCCCAGGTAACTAGTGGATAACATTATTTTCCTTTTATGAATAAGGGAAATCACCTAGTCATATATTCTACTACAAATCAGTCGGTGATAGACTAAGATCTGACTCCAACATTACAGAATTTCAGCCCAGCTAGTTTTCCACCCTTTTACTCACAAATAAATAAATATATCTCCACTGTAATCCTTAAACACACTTGTCTATCTTTTGAAGCTTATTTTCCATTTTACCTTTTCAATGGAGTTAATGTCTATTTTCTTCCTTTTGGTAGCTGTATGTGAAAGGGCTACTGTATCAATTTTGCTACTACACCCTTAAGATTACCAGTAGTAATAGTCTAAATAATAAACAATTTGCAAAGGAATATTGTAAACATGGAGAAAAATCCTCAGCCTCATTAGTCCAGAAATACCAAACCGAAATAAAGAAATACAGCATTTCAATTATCAAATAAACAAAGGAAAAACAATCACATGGATCTTTGGTAATGAGAACTTTCACACATGAGATGGTAGAATAAGTTTGGAGAATTCTTTTGGAAAGCAATTTAACAATGTATAATAAAAGCTTTAAAACACATTTCTTTGGGAAATCATTTAAGAAAATAATAAAACCATGTTAAGTCTTATACATTAAAAAATTAACTACTGCATTTCACCATTTTAAAAGTCATCCTACTGCATTGTAATATATGCAACACATTTTCAAATGTGCAAATTGGAACTAACTTGAAATCTAATTATAAAAGAAATTCTCACATGAACTATGGTGACATTTTTAACATTAAAAATGTTAATTAATATGTGGTTTCTAATACTGAAGTTAAAATTCATGTTAATAATGGCCATAGTGAGACTAAAGTTATTTATTTAAAATTCTATTTTCCACTTCTGCAGACTAGTGTAGAGAAAATTCAGAGGGAATATAGAGATCATACTGAAAAGCCCCATGTACCATGAGCAGAGACCAGGAACTCAGGGAGAAAAGGGAATAGGATAACAGAAGTCACACGAACTGTTGAGGGGTGAAGACTCAAGAGAAATACCATATATAGGAGCTAAAAGCCAAGGTACAGAGTGAGCAAATGAGTGGCTTCACTGTAAGAACTCTGCAGGTTGACTCTACAATAAACTACATGTATTACAGAATATAAATGTTCCAGAAATCATTCCTGATGTAATAATGTTACATTAAAACATGAGCATAAAAGTAGGACTGATGTTTGTTCTATATCCCAGCAGTGGAATCGCAGAATTATAGAAATACACTTGGGTAAAAATGAATTCATCTGTCACCTCCTTAGTACATCTCATAGATACAAAGATGACAAAGTGGCACGCAGAACTCACACTTCCTAGTAAGGCTCAAAGTTGAATTATTTAAATCTTAACATAAACTTACCATATGTGACAAAAGTTCTTCTTTGCTGTTCAAACATGAAATCATTGATATGAGCTGGTTCAGCATATCCAGAAAGCATATTTCTAGGAGCAGCCATTTGCTGTGTTCTAAAGGGATTTTCTGGTCCAAACTGCAATATTATGAGAAAAAAAGCAAAGAAAAACAAACACAAAGAAAATCATAAGTTGACTAAATGAAAGCCAGAATCTATGAAATTATTATATAATGTATTTTCAATTGTAAACCAAGGGCTGATTAACCTATTTGGGAACACACTAGCTTCACATGGTACGGTGCAACTGGACAATGGCTAATTTCACATTGTATGTCAGTGCCTGGGACAGAAGAGCTCAGTTCACCAGAGGGCTAAGTAGTCACATGTTGTTGTTGGCTACCACATTCTCACCCCTGAAAGATGCCGTATTTGGCAGTGCTGCTCCAGATAAGTGAGAATTACTAGTTTTATTGTAAACAATGACAAGGAGGATATCTTGTGATCTTTCTGTCAATAATGGCACTGTAGAGTAATTTAAAAAATGCTTCTCCTGTACTAGACTATAAGTGCCTTAAAGGCAAAGACACAAAATCTATACTTACACCACAGTGCTTGGCATAGAGAAAGCATTAATGAAGGGAATATTAATCAGAATCCCAGCAGGGAAACAGGATCGAAAAATAGACAATAAAAGTTACATACTTGAAGAAAAAAATCCCTAGTAAAAGACATCACGAATGTAAATAAAATTTTCCCACTTTGAAAAGTCACATTGTGGAAGGCCATTATTATTTATTTGTTTAAAATGCTCTGAATTTCCAGAATGATTTTCCAAATATTTAATTTGATTTGTTTAAAAATCCTGCTAAGTTACAGATATACTCTTTTCAAGTCACAAACAAAGTAAAAAGGCAAAGATGATGTCTTTTACCAACAGCCAACATTTTATTAATTGGTAGAGCTGAACTAGAACTCTATTCAAGCTTCTCACAATATCATAACAATCACAGCTTCCAACTTGTAAAATGGATTAATAATAAATAAAATGGATTAAAACTACCAGAACACATTATGTAAAGTGCTGTTAATTTAATGCCATTAAAAAAAGTATTTGGAAGATCTTTTTTGTTTTCAAATGGAATAAAAATTAAGCTTCCCACTTTGGATACAGTGAACGTAAAAAAGTATTTTTTATCTGAACTTGGGAAGCCCGGCTATCCTGACGAACTATTTTGACATTAGTACATCTCTGGTCACTATAAGCCATCTTTCCTATTATACATACACAGAGGCACAAATACAAATTATTTATCTTCCCTTAATCAGTATGCTTTTTTTTTTTTTAATCAGTTTTAGCTTTAAGTTCACCTTGTCTGCAAATAGGATAGCTATCTGCTTTTTTCTGGGGTTCTGTCACATGAAGTATTGTTTTTCGCCCTTTGATTTCAGCCTGTGAATTTCTTTTTTGAGTTGAATGTATTTCTTGTATCAGCAGACTGCAGGATCTTGTTTCCTGATCCTTTCTATCATTCTGTCTCTTTTTGTTTTTGTGGTGCTGGGGATGGAAGCCAGGGCCTTGCACACGCAAGGCAAGAACTCTACCACTCTTCCCAGTCCCAGCCAGTTTCTTTTGACTGAAGAATTCAGACCATTTGCTTTGATGGTTGATATGTATTGGCTTCGCCTTGTCATTTTATTTGCCTGTTGGTTCTCTGTCTCTCTCCTCTGTTTAACTGGTTGTCTTACCTGGTAGATAATTTCTATTGGCATTTTTGGGATTATAGTCTTATTTCCTTTGAAAATATTCTTCAACATTTTGGAGGGAAGGTTTGAAGGTCACTACATATTTGTTAAGGGAAAACTCCAAGATGAAGAGATAACAATCATAAATATATAGGCACCAAATCAGATGCACCCAACTATATAAAACAAGTATTAATGGACATTAAAAATCAAATAAACATTAACACAATTGTAATGGGGGACTGTCACAAATAGAGGAACCAGACCAAAAAAAAATCAACGAAGAAATATCAGAATTGAACCAAACTTGTGAATAAATAGACTTAGATGTCTACAGTGTTCTAACCCACAACTTTAGAATATACATTCTTCTCAGCCATGGATGTTCTCCAACATAGACCACATACCAGTCCACACAACATGCTTAAGTAAATGCAAAGGGAGTAAAATTATCCCAAGCATATTATTGGATCATAGTGCAATGAAATTGGAAATCAATGGCAAAAGAAACCACAAAAACTACATAAACACATGGAAATTAAATAACCTGTGGAACAGCCAATGGGTCACAGATGAAACCGGAGAAGTACTTAAATGATATCTACAATTAAATAACACTGATCCAACATACTGGAACATGTAGAAGGTAATCCTAAGAGAGAAATTTACAGTGGTGAATTCCTATATCAGAAAAACAATGAGTATAAATAAAAAACCTAATGCTGAACCTCAAACTTACAGAAAAAGAAGAGTAAGTCAAGCCCAAAATTTGTACAAAATTAAAAAGAGCAGAAACCAATGCAATTGAGATAAGAAAACAATACAATGAATCAATGAATAGAAGTTTATTCTTTGAAGATTAAATAAAACTCTTACCTAACCGTATCAGAAAAAGGGAAGAAAAGACTCAAATTCATGGAATTAGGAACGAAAAGGGTGAAATCATAACAGATTCACTGGAAATTCAGAAGATCATCAATACCTACTTTTAGAATCTTTAATAAGATAGGAACCACAGAAGAAATTGACAGATTCCTAAATACATATGAATTACCAAAGTTGAATCAGGAGGATATAAAAATTCTAAATAACCCAATATGAGTCAATAAAATTAAAAATTTAATTAATAACAACAAAGAAAGCCCAGGTCCTGATGAATTCTACAACAAACTTATAGAAGATCTAATGCCATTATTCCTCAAACTTTTTAATGAAACTGAAAGAGAAGCAAGACTCCCAAAGTTATTCCTGGAAGCAATACTTCATATTAGACACACTTGTAAATATTGTGTTTTCTCACTATGAGAAACAGAAAGTATAAATAAGAACCAAAATGAGTAACAGATATTATGAAATAGGAAGAAGTTGTTTAAAAGGCAGGGGGAACTAGGGAGGAGCCAAGGGGGAAAGGAAGGAAGGGAAAAGAAAATGAGAAAAGAAGGATAAAATGGGGTCCCGGAGGTCACCTCCACGGCACAAGCGCCTGCCACCAAGTGTGCGGTCATGAGTTCGATCCCCGGCACCAAAAATACATACATAAATAAATAAATGGAAACAAAGCTTAGTAAATATGGAGGGGAAGATGGGTGTAGGGAGAGGAAGGTAATGGGGGGAAAAAAGAGGCACCAAGATATATCATATATAGGTACAAATTCTCTTTTGTAAATATACTCAGTATGTACCAATAAATGGTACCAATCAACTCCACAATAAAAATAATTAAAATCCACATTGCCCTTAATGTTACTTCCAGTTATATATATTTCCAATCTCTATGCTTAAGGGTAATTTTCCATTTAGAAAGGAGACTATAATTCCCATAGTCTTATTTTGTTAAGATTTTATAGAAATGGAGTAATTTCTCTACAGGATATACATATTGTACACTTAAAAGGAAAAAATTCTCAGTGTTAAACAACTGCACTTTCTACACAAATATAGATCCATATATTAAAGCTAAGTGCATTTTACACATAGTAAAATATCTAAAGCAATCTTAAAATTTAAATATGCTTATGTTTTATTTATATTTGAGCTGAGACAACAAAAAAAATGCTGTAATGATACAGCACGCTAGGTGGGAGAAAGAGCCATCTATTTCAGGCTCATCTTACCTGCCTGGGTACTTACTGGCAGTTATTCGGCCTAATTTCAAAGACAGTTATGACAACAGAGAGAGGCAGAAACCTATTTGGGACTCAGGTCCTCCCAAATACTCAAAAAAATGTCCTGGTCTCTATGACCATGCAACTGTGTTAGTATTGGGGGCTGAAGAACAAAACAAAGTATATAAATGATGTACAAAACTGATTTCCAAATGTTTCAAGTTTTAGTAGCTAAGTTTGAGTTAATTTGAGCCCAAGTGTTTAACAATAGATATGAGTATATAACATCTGTATATGACTATACATTCATAAATATACATAAATATATGTATTTATATTTAAGGTATGTTTAAGCTTTTAGCTAAAATGATTTTGAAGTAAACTATAGTCAATTACAACAGTAATGTCCCTATATAAAATGTGTACATGTAAGGGAGAAAATATTTGTAAACTATATATCTGATTAGGGATTGATATCTGAAATTAGCATGAAAACAAACAAAAAACTGACTAAAAATAGGCAAAGGATCCAAATAAAAATATCCTCAAAAGAAAACCCAGTAATAGTATATGACAAAATGTTCAGCATCAAAATGAAATTATCATCTTATACCTGTTAGATTATAAATAAAAAGAAAAAAAAGTATCAAGTATTGGCAAAGGTGTGGTGAAAGGGAACCCTTGTACACTGTTGGCAGGAATGTAAATTAGCTCAGATACTGGGTAACACAGCATGGCAGGTCCTCAAAAAATTAAAAGTAAAACAATCTTATCTAGAAATTCAATTTCTAGAAGTATATCCAAAGAAATAATACCTGGATGTCAAAGAGATACCTGTACTCTCATACTCATTGTGTAATTATTTACAACAGCCAAGATATGGACTCAATTGAAACTCATCTTTCTTAACTGATGAATGGCTAAAGACAATGTCTCTTTCTCTCTGTCCCTTACTCAGCCTCAAAAAAAAAAAAAGGAAATCCTATCATTTGTGACAACACAGATGAACCTTGAGCATATTGTGCTAAATAAGTCAGGCACAGAGGAATACTGTGTGACTTCACTTATACCTGCAATGGAAAAAGGCTCAAGAAGCAGAAAATAGAAAGATGGTTGGCAAAGTGGTAGTACTGGAGGATGACAGGCAAATTTGGTCACAGGATATAATTTCAGCTAGACAGAAGTTCAAAAATCTATTGTGGAATATGGTGACTACAGTTAATAACAATGTATTGACTCCCTGAAAATTTCTAAAAGGTTTCAAGTGTTCTGACTATAAATATGCTACGAAGTTTTGTATATGTTAACTAGCTTAACTTATCCATCCTAGAATGCACACGTATTTTAAAGATTGTACACAATTATTAATATGTGCAATTATTTGTCAATTTAAATAAGAAAAACATACTGACTCAGTTCACTACAAAGAAAAAAGGTGCACATTACACACCAAGAGGAGGCATCCTCACAGTTTTCAACTGGATGAAGTAGTGAGTTACTCACAGAGCTGAGAGAAATCCATTTTTAATTTGTTAAGATGATGATAGATAACATCAAAAGATTTGGCATTATAAGGGAATGGTTCTCAAAAGTCTTCACTGGATAAAATACTTGAGAATCACTATCTTAGCAGTATATGATAGGAAGTAATAAAATTTGTAATAGTGAAAGTGTACTACATGAAACTAAAACCTTAAGTTCACATAAGAAAAAGTCAAATTATAGATTTTTGTTAAAATTTTCATTAATACTTATAGTAGCCACCAATGTTGAAAAATTTATATACAAATTTAAAGTCAGAAGAGTCTATTAACAGAATTATTTTCTACAAATAAGGAAAAGATTTTCCAAATTCAATTTTATTACTAGAATAATCTTGTAAGATATAAGCAAAGTTTAAATATTACTTGTGTAAAAAAATGTCAATAGTGCTGATTCTATGACTTTAGGCCTCAATTTCTTCATAAAATAAATGCTTTATTATGTATGACTTTTCAAGTTCATTCTAGCATTAATATTTATAGTAATCCTGCTAGTTCAATTTTTAACAGTAACTGAAATACTTTTCACTTAAATTTTACATTTTTACTCTAACAGTCCTATTAGTTTAAGGAGTTCAGAATATTTCCCAAGACCTATGGGCTTTATATGAATTTAGAAACACTAATAAACACACTTTTCTCCATGTAAATTTGAAAAGAATTAAGTGAAATGAAGAAAATTACCAGACGAAAGAGTTATTATGTTTTCTAGTTCTATCTATAATTTGAGACAACTTATCTGAACAAAATAGGTAGATGCTTTGGAAAAGTCCTTGGTTGGAAAAGGGAACAGTATTTTACAAAATAAGCAATAATTTACAAAATAAGCTAATTTGCAGAACTAGCAAAGTCAAAGGCGTGTGTATTCTGCAAATTCCACAATGGTCTTGAAACTGGTCTTTTAGCCTTAGAGATGACTCCAATCTCTCAAAACATCACTTGTGAGAAGTATAATCTTGAGAGTTGGTTTTCTCAATATAAATTAGGGATAAGAGTTGTAGTCAAAGAATTGTAGTGAGAAGGAAAGGAGAAAAGCTTTGTTAATGCCTCCATATGGTACCTGGCATACAGTAATAAACAGTAGTTTTAACCTACTAGACTCTTCTGTTCTCTTCTATCCTGCAAATCCTTACCAGATAAGTCTTCCTAAAAATTCAGTTTGATTATAGCACTGTAAGAACTTCAGAAATCTATGAAGACTCAACTCTTCACCTTGGTTCCCAAAGTGCTTGTGCATACAAAGCATCATTCTGGTCTGATCTCCCGATTCACCTGTTATGACTGAGACACTCTTGTTCTTCAGGCTTTTTATGATTTCGCCAGAGCTGTTCCTTTCTGCCTGTAATCTTTCTTCATAAAAGCCTACTCAATCACTAATCTCAACAATACAAACTACCTACTGTGCCAGAGTTTCCTAACCACAACATGCACTATCTCGTTTATCATTAAAACTCAGTAAAGTAGAATTTATCTTTATTTTACATATGAGAAAACTAACAATATCTAAGATCACATAAGAGTTATTATGGAGGTTGTTTAACGCTAAGTCTCATGTTCTTCATCTGGATTGTACGGCCCATTTCAAATACTACTACTTCTTTCAGATAACTTCTGCTTATTGTTACAGTCTCACATAAACTTTCCATAAACTTGAATTATTTTAGAGTAATATTCAAAACTATTTAGGAAATAGTCTAGTCTCTATCTTTTTAAAAAATACACTTAGAATATATTTTCTGACAAATACTACCTTGAAGAGAGGGGTTAGATCTTATTTTTAACAGTGGATCCTCAAAACACAGTAACTTGAATTTATTATAATCTAGCCAAATTGCTCATGACAGTTGCTTTTCAGATTTTGCCAGATTCTGTGTCTAGTCATAAAACACAGTTTATAATTTATTATATCACAGATAAATGATTCATTTGGCAACCAGGAAAATTATAATTTTGCTCCTCCTTTACATCCCATCACTCCTTTTTAAAATTATAAGTATGAAACTGTTCGTAACATAAATTTTGTGCATATAAGGTGCGGCTCATTAATATGAGGAAAAACATAATAGAATATAAAAGATTGATTACAGAGAATGGCAGTCCTATTGCCTCATCAATATCACCACAAAAATTTAAATTTAAATTTTTCTTGAGAGTTGTGAAAGTTATAACAGCAATATTTTAGTTACATAGGAAATTTCAAAATTTAAGAATAGATTTCATGGAGGGGCCGGGGATTTAGCTCAGTGGTGTAAGCGCCTGCCTGGCCAGTGTGAGGTTGTGAGTTCGATCCTGGATATCAACAACAACCACAACAAAACAGATTTCATGGAAAGTAAGTTGCTATCAGAATGTTAAATTCAGCAAGCGCTTTTTATTCAAAATCATGAATCCTTCCTATCTACCTACCGATGTACCTATTTATGACAACCACTTTTCAATCAGTCAGTTAAAATGTTGCCAAGCAAGGAATATGAGACTGCCTGTACTCCAACAGACAGGAGGATTTAAAAACAATGAAATAAAATTTAAAATGCACCACAAAGCATAGGAAGGAGATTTTTTCTTGTTGCAGAGAACAGCTGAAGAAGCACTGTCTGAACACAATGTGCATTTTAAGGGCCAACTCTTAAGTAACTACTGAAACCTAGGCAGGCCCAGTGTAAGAAATAGCTCTAAGATTCTGATACATCATAAAAAGGATAATTACTATGTCCTACAAAATGAAAAATACTGAAAAAGACCTCATTTCTCAATAAAAAACAGTAAGATATAGCTCCTCACATTTATCATGAATGGGCTCCTTAAAGATGCTGCTTTTATTTATTTTTGGTATATAATGACTTTTTCTTTTCTCTCTGTTTTTTCTTTTTCTTTTTTTTTTTTTTTTTAAGACAGGGTCTTGCTATGTGGTTCAGTCTGGCCTTGAACTCCTCACAGTCCTTCTACCTCAGCTTCCCAAGTGCTGGGGTTAAAGGGATGCGACACCACACTTAGCTCTACAATTACCCTTCCTTGGCCTCTTTTCTCATGAATCAAATACTTTCCAAATGTAATATCTAGAAATGTAAGTTTTCTACAAACTTTCCCAAATGAACAATATTCAAAGGTCTTTCTTTCTTTGAAACAGAGTATCACTGTGTGGTTTAGGACAGGCTTGAACTCTCAGGATCCTCCTGTCTTGGTTTCCCGGGTGCTGGGTTTACAGGTTTGAGCTAGCACACTTGACTCAAAAATATACCTTAAATGCCAATAGAAATTGTTTCTGCTTCCCCCCCATTTAAAAATTTCTTCTATCACACTTATTTCCAAGAAAAAAAGAATGCAATACAGTACTTTGTTTTACTCAGAGCGTCAAACCCTGTGACTATTTTCAAGTACTATGTAAGTATAATATTAAATACTGTGTTAGTTTTGTTACTAAATGTTTCATAATATATTTTGTATTGATGCTAATAAACAACATTTTTTCTTTACAATTATAATATTCTCTTAATGCTGAGAGGAAGGTATCAAACAAGCTCACATGTAAAAATCAGATTATTTTCAAATTTTATTTTTCTGAAGACAGTTCCATTATTATTAGATATTTGTATGTATGTAGACAAGCAGGTAGTAGATTTTTAAAATATTCTCATAAAGCATACTAGTTAAGTTCTGGGAAATTGGGAGGACATATTTTCTGAAAGTTTAAATATACTTTTGTGAGAAAACTTTTAAAAACTCAACAACTATTCATCTAGCTATATAATTTCAAATACTTTAGCAAAGCACAGGACCTTGAAAATCTTACTTACCTCAGGAGCAAACATAGTCTCATAGGTAGGATTATACTGAACCTCCTTGACAGCAGGGTCGAGATGAACGCCAGTCTCCAAGTCTTCCTAAAGAGAAAGCCAAAGGAGTTCAGAAGTTGTGCCAGCTTTACAAAATACCGACTGTATGATTATTTGTACCATATGATTAATTCTAATAATCAAAGATTAATAAAAGTAATGTGTATAAATAATGTATAGGTAGTTTTACAGATAAAATAATTGTTTTCTTTTCAAGATACTGACTTTATTAAACATTTAAGAATTCTATATACTATACAAAGCCTTACAAAACAGGGTTTAACTCTTCACTTTAATTAACTCAAACGACTATGATCTCCTAGTTCCAAATTCAAAATAGGTACTCCTTTTTTATTCAGAACCTACTCAGATGTGTAACCAGATGGCACTCAGTTGGATACTGCATAGGAATCAAAAGGAAGGGAGAGAGCTTGAATCTTCTAAACCTAAAGTTTGATAATCCACATCAATGCTTCAGCTTTCTTAAATTCAGTTCCCAGGATAAAGAACAGAAAAGTCTCAGCTTCACTGAAGAATCATTGGCAGCCTATTTTTTGTAACATCACCATTTACAAATGCATCAGTTTCCAAATCACTGTCTGTAGTGTAGACTTCCTCCTTAAATCTAGAGACTTGTACATGCCTTTTCTTCCAAGATGCCCAACAAAACCTCAGATTACTCCTGGTTGTCTCTCTGCCAACGAATCTAAATTAATAGCAATTTATGTTCTTACAGTTAATCAGCTGAGAATCTCTGGGGTTACACTTGATTAATTTTTCTTCACATGCTACATCCCATCTTTCTATACACATCCAAAATTCAGCCTCTTCTCATATCTATTTTTTATCACCTTGGTTCAGCTTAGCATCTTACATCTGAAGCATCTTATGTCTAAATTACCGTAATAGCTTTTTAACCAGCCTGACTGCTTTTGCCCTTGCCCATCAGTATCACTTCACACCGATGCCAGCGCGATTTTCTCCAGGAGATTACGTCGCAGGTTATGCTACTTCCTTTGTGCTAACCCCCATTAGCTTCACCACTCAAAGTAAAAGCCTAATAAAGGTTTAGAAGGCACAGTACAGTTGTTCTCAGGAAGTAGGTGCATTTTCCTAAAGTAGTTTGCAGGGCCTTTTCATCTTTCCATATTGTCCTGTCTGAGAAATCCTGTATTACAAACACATTAATTATAAGTGCTTTCCTTTTAGTTAGGGCATTCAAGTTAGGAATGTTTTGAAAACTTTAAGAAAATCATATCTTATGTATAAATTCTACTTTAGTAGCGTTGGGCTTATGAAATTGCTGTTACAAAATGATGGACTTGAGTCTAACTGGTTAAGAATTTATCCTTCGTGATCTGCTCCAGTGCTAGCAAGTCTCTGTCCCCATCCAGTACTATACCTGTGCTCAGTGCCACATTTGCCCTTCTCAGAAGATACTAAAGCACAATCTCCTCAAGACCTCTGTACTTAGTCTTCTCTGATACTGGGATAGTCTTCCCTTGAAAATCCACAAGTTTGTTCTCTCTCCCCTTTTAAGTCTCTGCTCACGTTTTCTGTTTTCCTCTTACATTGCTTTATTTTTCTTCACTATATTTACTATCAGCTGACACATGTTTGTTATCTATCTCCTTCCACTAACATGTAAGCTTTTGTTATGCACCAATATACAATCAATGCTTAAGACCATTCCAGTCTTATTGTCATTCTTATTTTGTTGGGTGTTTGCTGATGGGAGGACACATCTATCAGCAGGATTCAAAGGCAATGTAAAGCAACACTGCAAATTTTGCAAAACAGATGGCATTTCACAAAGTTGATAGCAATACTGAAGAAGTAGTAGCACAAACAAAGACCTCGGCCAAGAAAGCCCAGAGGAAGATAGTATCATAGTCACAGTTACTATACCAAAATCTTACTACTCTTCAAGCATCTTACAATGGCTTCTTCACCAGAGCAAGCCATTTTTTTTAACTTGTCAGATATAGTCCATCAGATATGACCTCCTTTAACCTCTTCTCTAGTTTCAAAACAGTTGTCTTTTTATTACCATAACTTTAACTACTATGTGCAATTTTTTTTTTCAGTCTTGACCCTATTCCTGGCCTCTGGATCCTCATATCCAAGTACCTACTGAATTTCATTATATATGGGTATCACAACTTAAACACTAGCTACAGAAGATACCCCACTCCATGACGCCACCTTGACTAACAAACCAGTTGCTGACTCTTATTCTCCCTGAGAATATTTTCCCAGCAGTCTCACTTCCACTTAACGTTCTCCATACAAAACTACCACTGTCCGAGCTCGTGGCTTTGTTGTAGTCAGGGGTGGCAAGGACAACAACTGCATATAGGGCATGTAATTTATATTATTTTATGATGGTCACCCAGAGTTAAGTACGAGAAAGTGCAGGAAATCTTTCCTCAGCACTAAAGACCTAGAAAATCCAGCTGAGGGCCTGGAGCCCACAGCAGTGTTCTGTGTGAGTCCAGCTGAAGACCTAGAGCCCATGACAATGCCTCCCTCGAGTCCAAATGGAGGCCTAGAGCCTACAATGACTTATGCAAGGCTGTTCCATGGATCTGCGCTGGGAAAGCCCAAAGGTCAGTGGTGGAAGCTAAAAAGTCTATCCCATTGGGGTGAAGGATCTGTGCCAGTAGGCTGAGGGTTCTACACTGGAGCCAAGAAGCAATGCTCAGAATAACCAGGGCTTCCCCAAAAAGTACCACAGCCATCCTCAGCGACAACGAGGTCCTGAGCTCCTCCAAAGATGAGAACAATCGAGTACATATCAGGAAGCCAGCATGACAGCTTCTCCTGGAGATTAAACAGCACACATCTTCCCCTCTGGAGCCAGGAAGTGATGCTCAAAGTAAGGACCAGAGCTCCCCCAAAGTGAACCACGGCCACTTTCAACGACAAGGATCTGAGCTCTTCCAATGATAATGGCCAAGTTTGTATCAGGGAAACTAGCCATGACAAACTCCTCTGGGAGAACCAACAGCTCCAAACAGCAGCAACACTTTGGAGAACCCACCACGCTATGCTCTTCCTCTCTGCGTCTCTTTTTTATGCTGGGCCTCCGCTGGGCCATCTACACTCAGCACCACGCTGTTTCAATTCAGCAGGGATTAAGTTGAGCACTAGTCTTTAATCCATAACAGGCTTCATCGTACCTTGCATGCCCACTATACCTCCCCCTTGTCTTGTTTGCTATATCCACACTTTAGCTAATTACATTGATGGCTGCCTTTTAAAAAACTGCA
Organism: Hydrochoerus hydrochaeris; assembly: GCA_004027455.1. Lineage (NCBI taxonomy): Eukaryota > Metazoa > Chordata > Mammalia > Rodentia > Hydrochaeridae > Hydrochoerus > Hydrochoerus hydrochaeris. The sequence continues at coordinate 39,404 of PVLA01005070.1, read as the reverse complement.
AGCATTTTGATGCTTTCTGTGCTGCTAGCACTGTTTCTGACTTGAGTCACAGCATCTACTTTGTTATCTGATAATATATCATCTTCCTGATCCATCTCCTTCTGCGTCAGGAAACCTGCTCTTCTGTTCACAGTCCTAACTAGTGTGTTCCTGGCAGTACTGGTTAATATATTGTTACACATGACTTTTATTTACATTTTATATTCTCATTGCCTATTAGAATGCAGGGCATTTAGCACATATTCAACAAATATTTGTTAAATTAACTAGAAGAAAAGGTAAATCACAGAGAAACTAAGTAGAATAAGATTAAAAAATCACTGGATGTGGCAATTTCATCACAAAGAACCTCTGCCACAGTGATTTTGGTACTGAGGTGGACCGTATAAGACAGTTACAAGGGCATTAGTGTAAATGAAGACTTAGAGAAAAAAAAAGACAATACAGCAGTAACCTTTACTCTTCCTAAGACATATGGTTAAAAGCAAAAACCAAAACAAAACCAACCAAACAAACACTTGAACCAAAAGAAAAGTAATGTCAAATGAAAGAATTTCTAGGATAAAACTGTTTTTCTTTATCCTTAGGAAAACACTAAATCAATAATGCAATCATAGCACAAAAGGAAAGGAGGCAGCGGGGAGAAGCACATGAGAAGGAAGGGAAATTGAAGGTCTGGTTATCCTGGAGGAAGTAAAAGGATACTAACTCATAAAGAACTGGAAGGTTTGCTTCTGAAAAGAGGTTTGTCGTTGAGAAGAAATACAGGTATCTGGAGATGCAGGGCATGATAGGAGTCATAAGTGATCTTTGTATTTTCTTTGTGTATTTACAGAACAGGCACCTTCACAAAGCACTTCAGATTCATCTACTGACTCAGTAAATACTGTGTGCCAACTGTGTCCGGTACTATTCTAGACCCACAGAAATGGACAAAGGTAACTGTCTTTGTGGAGTGTATATTCTAGTGGGACAATTACAAATAAATAAGTAAAGTGTGCTATTTACACACTGTTACAACAAGAACAGTATTAGAGACCTAACTCGAAACAAACCATCAAACTCACTGGCATAGTAACTAGCTATAATCAGTCAAAGTTCTTAGTTACAAGCGGCAGAAATCTATACAGGTTGATTAAACAGAATTGAATCCTTACGACTTTCTCTTAGAATTGCTAAGAAGGATAGAAATTCAGCTCTGAGAAGAAGGCAGAAACACAGGGAGAGTATACAGATGCGAACACAATGCAAGATCAATCCTCTCACTGACTAATCCAGTTGTGATTTACTATTACTGAACATCATTACTAAAAGGCTACTGCAGCCACTGAATCCTGGCTATCAAAACACTGACTTGAGGAAGCAGAAAGTGTTGGCCATCATTGCCATTTAAGATCCTCTTTCCTTTACTTCTTTTTGGACTAGCTATGGAACAGAAAGTTTAGGTGAGTGCATTTGTTTGGCTGAGCCCAAGTTACAGTCTGAGACTGAGCTCAAAGGGAGCTTGGAACATGAGAATCTTGGGTTTTCACCTTGCGAAGAAGGGATAAAGCAGGATGTTCTCCACAGTTAGACTCCTTCTAAGGAAGGGGCTTCAAATACCAAGAGGACGACAACTACCTGTCAGCCTTCAATGCATACAAGAAGCTCCACTGATCAGAGATAGTCTCCTGCCTTGAGCTAAAAATTGAACCCATTAATATAAAATGAAAAGGTTACATTTAAATAGCTTATACTGCATAAAAACTAAACCAAATGCTTTTTCCTTCTTATTATTCAACTTCTAGTGACAAGCTTTAATAAAACAAGAGATGCAGATGGAGTCACACCTTCTGGTGGATTTTATAGGGCGTAGTTGCTAGAAACACTTTACAATGTGGATTATCAGATCTTCTCAATTAAAGAGTATTTAAAATACTGTAAATCAGAATTATTTTGAATGGCAATATTAATTATGAGACATCAATTTTTAAATATAAAGTACAATTAAAAATTATTCTTTAAATAAGCAGCAACGGTGACTAATACATAATATAAATAGGTACCAATCTCTGGTTCTTAATAAAAGCACGGAACTAACAACTCTCCAGAAAATAAAAGGTTGTTAATTTTACATTTAATTAGAACAACTTGACAAAGCCACAACCTTGATTTAATACCCATGAGGAGCTCCATAACAATTAGGCATGCAATTGGGATTACCAAAGAATTATAAATGATTTCTACTTAGTTCTAATTAGTCACAAAAGGGCTGGGGATTTAGCACAGTGGCGCAGTGTCTGCCTGGCAAGTGTGAGGTCTTAAGTTCGATTTCTAGTACCAAAAAAGAAAAAAATTAGTCATAAAAATTCAAGTGCAGTAACTAAAAGAGACTATGTGTCAAATAAGTTTAAGCAGTTTATCATTTCATGATTCAAAGTTATCTGAGAACAATACTACACAACATTTCTTTGCTAGTTCATGTTGTCCTGTACACAAATAAGAAAACAGACATGAAAACACAATGTAAACTGTAAAGCAGATCATTAATTAATCACTATTAGAAAGTACTTATCAATTTATGGCATAGGTTTTCTTTCTCCTCAGAATTTGGAAATTAGTTCCAAATAATAGAAACATTTCTACAACAGAAATTTAGATACATGAGATGAAAGAATAGAAATTCAAACAAAGATATCTTTGAGTTTGGCCCTTAACAGATATAGAGGAAAAAGTGATTTAAATTCAAAAGCTGACAAATATAAATAACTATGCTTCAAACTTAAAGACAGAATTTAAGCCAGGTGTGTGTATTTTTAGAAGTTTAAAAGACAGTTAACAAGCAACTCCTGAAACCAAAAGAAAACAAAGTTCATCACCTTTCTCAAGTGGTAATTTCTTTTCTTTCTGTTTTGTTTTGGAGACAAGGTCTAGCTATGCAGTTCAGGCTGGCCTTAAACTCACTGCAGAGTCCAGGTTGGCCTCAAGCTCACAATGATCCTCCTGCCTCAGGCTCCCAAGTGTTGGGCTTGCAAGCATGTAACACCAACCAGGTGTGAAAGTAGTAATTTCTTAGGTGCAAAACCTGACAACATTGTAATTAAAATAAAATTTTTACCAGACCATAGTTACTGTTATACATTTGCTAACAGAAATACATAAAATAATTGGAATTCCAAAATAAGAGCAAAGTGGGGGCTAAAATAATATGGGATGCAATTGCTGATGGACACAGAAGGAAATGTACACTGAAGATGAAGGTTAAGAGAGTTTGGGAGTCAGGAGGCAAGGGATTTCCAGGCAAAAACACCAGCATGTGCAAAATCTTGAGAGGGAAAAAAATAATTTGGCAGGTGTCCCATGCTACATAAGGAACTTAGAGATTCTCTACTGGGCAGCATGGTGTCTTTGGGAAGGAAAGCAACCTGTGAAATCAGAATTTAGGAAGAACATTCTAGGTGTTCTATGGAGGGAAGAATGGAGTATGGAATTGGGAAACAGAAAAGAGGAAGCAGGAAAACTGGTTAGAGAGCTATATACTCGTCTCAAGAAAAATGATGAGAATCTGAACTGAGGAAAGGCAGCTGAACAGGAAACAGACATTTGATAAATATCACAGAGGACACTCCACCCAAAATCAAATGCTGGGAGAGAAAGAAAAGTCAAGAGTAATTCCTGGGACAGATTAGGAAACTATAAAGACTATTGATGAATACACAGTGGAAGGGATTGATTTGGAGAAAACTATGAGGTAGAAATGTTACAGCCAGCTGAACGAATAGCTTTAGGGGCTGAGGAAGAAGAGAAAAAGGATGACCATTCTGTTCTTGGCTTACACAAATGGGTAGGCTGTGGGGTCATTAATCAAAATGGTAAAACACAAGGGGATACTGAGGGAGAGAAACTATTAATTTTTCAGCACATCAGATTGGACATACCCCAAGAGCCATCCTGGCAGAGATGTTAGCAAGGAATTTAGAACTGGAAATAATGATAGCTGACATTTAATTTGTTTACTGTATACATGACAATACTAAAATTGCTTCACATGCTTTCTGACAATTTTTATAATTCTAGAAGATACAAAGTAGCATTAAACCTATGAGAAAGTTCAAAGCTGAGACCAAATTGGCAGAGAGAACATTAAGTGACTTATCTAAGGCCACCAAGTCGGTAAGTGCTTAAGGCAGGTGTGAATCCTGGAGTCTTGATTTAAGCCTGTGCTCAACACTTCACAGTGGCCACCTGAGACTGAAGATATGGGGGGGGGGTCTGTGAAATGCAAAAAGGACTAAGGGTAGACCTGGGAAACACCAATACTGAGGGAGAGTGCAGAATGGGGGACCAGAAGGCTGAGATAGCCCCATGCCTATCAAAGGAACAAAACATTTTGAGAAAGAGGAACTATTCAACAGTGTCACCTGATGCAGACTTAAGTCAGAGATGGTAGAACCTGCTAAGTGGAAAGCCTGGGACATCAGGCTTTCTTCTTGAGAACTTCTTTAGTAGAAGTTTCCCAAGAGGCTTGGACCATACTGCATAGGGCTAAGGAAAAAAAAAAAAAAAAACCGGAAGTGAAGTGCTCCAAAAGAGCTATGAGAGGAATACAGACTTAGGAGGTTGCTGGAGAGAAACTGGGAGAGTTGTTTTGCAGTTATGATACAATTACAAGCATTCTTTTCATGACAGATGTCCATTAATAAAAAATACAAATTTGTAAATGGCTCACTAAAAACCTGTAATAGCCTTAAGTCATAACGCTACACTTGGACACATCATACGTAAGAATTTTGAACATACTTTGAGCTAACTGATCACACAGTTCTACTACGGACGGGTGGGTGCTCTGATCTGGCTCTAGATACAACAACCCTCCCTCGGTTCTTCAAACATACTAAGCTTTCTTATTTTTCAGGTGTGCCAGTCACCTATGTCTAGGAATTCTCGCCTCTGCTTGCAATGGGACAGGTTCTCATTCATTCAAGAGACTTTTCCAAAGAATACTCCCCTTAATCATACTCCTTCCTTAGTACCTATCATGCCACTTTACTTTTTTCTTAATAGTACCCAATCCTATCTGTAACTACTTTATTTGATCACATGTAATTAACTACTCCCACGATGACAAGGATGTCTGGCTTGCTGGCCTCTGTGGCTTCAGACCTTAGAAAGGTTCCTGGCAAAGAATATATATTTAATCTGTCAAATCAACAGTCTAACTCAATCTTTCCCTTTCTATATTCCTGCATTAGGATCATGTACGCTGTATTTTAAATCCAGTACTTCGCCCTCACTGCATTAACATACATAAGTATAATAGCCAATATATACTGCCTTCTCACTTGAGACCAGGCTCAGTGCTCTAAGCTTTATTTGTATAATTATTTCACGTAATCGTCACAATAATCCCCTCATATGGTGCTTTAAAAACTAGTCTCTATTGTAACGCTGGGCGTGACATCTACCTTTAATCCCAGCACACCGGAGGCTGAGGCAAGAGGATTGCCGTGAGTTGGGCTACATGGGAAGACCCTATCTCAAAAAAGCCAAAGCCAAAAACAAAAACAAAAAAAAACACCTCCATTGTGCAAGTGAGGAAACAGGAGAGGTTGTGTAAACTGTCCAAGTTCACACGAGCGGCGGAGTGCGGATTAGAACGCAGAGTTCTTAAAAGTCAAACCAAAGTCGGGCTACTGCCCACTTCAACTCTAGTTGGGAAATCCTTATCTAGTTTAATTTACGTTCTGAGATTATAACTGCTCCCTTCCGGCCCTGTCCCAATCCAAGAATTTACGTCCCCTCGACCAGTTGTTTTCTGATGGACAGAAAAGATGAGTATGGGAGGCAGACAAGAACTAAGTGTTAGCAGAGTATCTCTAAACCTAAGACACAAGCCAGGATCTAACAGGCAGCCGGTGGTTTTGGAGCAGAAGCCCGTTCCCGCAAACATCGGCAGCCAAACAACTTACCTTAACTGCCACCTCCGGAGCCGAGTCCACCGCCACGGCCAGAGACGGCTTGGCCGAAGGCGACTTAGTCAGGTGCATGAGGGAGTCGGCAGCTGGCAGCGGACATCGACTGCCCTCACTGTCGGAGTCCGATTCGGACCCTGAACCCGATCCATAGGAAGCGGCCAGAGCTGCAATTGCAGCCGACATTACGGCAAAGGATCAGCGGAAGAAACCAGGCCTGGGCGGAAGGAGCCCAGGCTCCCAGGTCCTGACAGGGCGCCACGAGAGAGATTCTTCACCTTCTTTACTATTAAATCATTTTTAACTCTTTGAAGTACTAAGTCGACTAATATTATAATACCTACAACCGAACTGGGGGCTTGGAAACATTCAGCTGGAGCACCAGAGGGACGTGTAATGGTGTAGAACTTTCAGGACCTAGCTAGTTAAATGCAAGCGTCTGAGTTCTGAACTACCTTAAAGGCCGAGAGGGTCGGGACTCCCGGCGTGCAGTGTGACAGGAAGTAGGAGCAGGCCCTGTGGGAAGTGTAGTTTGTGACGAGGGGGCGGGGAAAGAGGGCGGGCTTCCCTCCGACCCCGCCCCTGAATGGATGGTTCCTTCAATTGGCTATCATCTCCCCTCATTCCCTAGCCAGGCACCGTTCTCCCCGTCCCCCTCCCCCAAACTGAGGACCGGGTAATACCACCGAGCCTCAGGAAGGGGGAAGAGCGAGCTTCCCTGCTTTGGATGGGTGAGTGGGCGGAGGCTGCGGTCCCCACCGCGGGCACACCTGGCCCCTGAGGGCTGAAGCGCAAAGTGAGAATCTTCGGCTCGAGGACCTGTGACTGGCGCGGGGTAGCTCCCTGGGGAAAGGATGGGCGCCTAGGTGGGGAGAGGGCCGCGGCTCCCCCCGCTGCTGGCGCGGGTCCCGGCGCCCGGCCGTGGAGCGTCGCTCGCGGGGAAGGGGCGGGCGGAGGGCAGAGGCGGCTCGCGGTGTTGTTCGCTCGCACCTCAGGCGCGCGGCGGGTCCGGCGGCCGGCGGGCGCCTCCGGCGGCTTCCCGGTCGTCCCGCAGCTTGGGCCGCCGCCTGGGACGCCTTCCACCCGGAGCCCGACGCCCCTGAGGACTCTAGGTGGGTCCCGGAGCTGAGCGGACCGGCGGCCGCCGCCGCCGAAGCATGAAGAAGGGGTAAGGCTGGAGCCCCCCACGATCTCACGGGGGGCGCGGGTCTCTCGGGAATCTTCCGGGCGGGGTCCCGGACGAGGAACTCTTCCCCGCCGGCCGGCCGGAGCGGAGAGGCGCGCGTGGGTCCCCGGTGCGCGGAGGTTGCGGGGAGGCATGGGCGCGCCTCCCTGCCCCCATCCCGGGCTTCCCCAGCTCCCGCCGCCCACCCGGCCTGGGCGCCGAGGGGAGGCTGCGCCGGGGTCTCGGCTGCGGGGACCGAGGCTGCGCCGGGCCGAGAGACTGCGGGTCTCACCTGCGGCTGGGCGCCGCCGCCCCCGCCGCCGCTCGGGTGCTGCTCGCGCGGGGCCGCTGCCGCCGGGGCTGGCGGAGAAGCCTGGCCCGCTCCGTGTGCCGGCGCGCAGGGCGAGCTCCTGCCTTGGCGTGGTTGCGCCGCAGGTCCCTGTCCGAGACGTAACGGTAAAGCGAGTGCGGGCATCCTTCGATGTATTCATTTTTTCGTTTGGAGAGGTAGGGAGGTCGTCCGGTTGCTTCAGATGCGTCTTAATGGAGCGGTGTTTCGGGCGGAATCAGGAGCCGCTCACTCAGCTCTGGTGTCGGCAGGACTCGCCCATTGTGCCACCCAGATAATTATTCAACTATGCAGCATCCATTGCACCTTTCCCATTTTTCTTCTCCCCTTGCTACAGCATGCCCCCTAGCTACGATACTCTGACACCTTCTCGCACTTGCGGATGATGAAGTAGAATGATGATGAAAAGAAGGCACATCCTACCCGAATGTTCGCGACCTACCCTGTACCGGTTAATTAATTAACCAGTCCCCCGGTAGACTAAGTACTTAATAGCACTCGTTCCAACTAGCCTTTTTTGTTGTTGTTGTTGTTGTTGTTAAAATCTAGGGTGTACCTTGCGTTGTATCTTAATTTTTTTAAATTTTTGGTTTTAGATGAACATAATAGGCAGATCAGATTTCTGTTCAGTAATCGAAGTAATTGATTTATTGGTTATTCAACCTAATAATTTGTACGGTAGGTAACTTTCACTTTTTTAAATTGTTGATGGAATCTCAGTTTGAACTCTTGAGGAACAGTATGTTTTATGCTGTAAGTTTCTGTTAAAGTATGCTTACTTACGTTTACTATTTGAGTAAAATATTTGATATGAAATAATTCAAGCGTTGAATAAGAAAGTTTTGCATTTTCCAGCAGCAAAATACTTGCTTTCAGTTAAAAGGAAGTATTATATATTTAAGGTGGGGTTTTTAACTGCTCTTCTGATCACTCCCTAATTTATCTGAATTTTTAAATTCAGTTTTCTTTACAGTAGCATATATTTACGTATTTGTTATAGTTTTTTTTTTAAATTTTTCTACTTAAAGGATGAAGTATGTTTTTTTGATGACATAGGAAACAGTAGTTGATTACTTGAGTATTATGTTAACAGTTAAGTCTCATTTTTCAAAAAATAAATAATACCAAAAATGTTTTATGTTTACTTTTTGTGATTATCCCTTTCGATCTTGTTTAAATTTGTTGAGTTGACCCTTTTGATTAAAACAGAATTGGATACCGGCATTGTAGAAGCAGGTTTAAGGTATGCTAATGGTGGCAGTTGGAAGTAATGTACATGTAAGTTGACAGTGTTGGATAGTTGTTTGGTTGGGAAATGACCCAGCAGTTTACAAAATGGACACCTTTGTGCCTTGGTTTTTTTACTCCCTAAGGCAGTATGCATAAATTTAGTAAAAGTGTTTTCATGGTGTTTTTAAGGAAAATTTAAATATTTTCACTGATGAACAATAAAAGTAATTCAGTGTAACATACAATGAAAAAAACCTCTTTAGGTTTTTCTTTGCCATGTTACAGGGGCTCATTTACGCTTGACTTTGCTTTGGACAGATAGGGTTTTGAAGAATTTTTCACCTATCAAGGGTTTTTAGTTGCAGACTTAATAGTTATCCTGAGTACCAATATATTGTTGTAAGTATACAACAATAATGATATTAATACTGTTAATAATGATAACAGTAAATTTGTGAAAGGTAAGATATCCAAAAAATGTTAGAGTTATTTGCATTAACAAATACTCTGATGGCAAAATCCAAAATTGTGATCATTTGTAAGGTATGACATGGAGCTACTTTGCTTATTAAGATTTAACTATCTAAAGGCTAGGGATTTAGCTCAACAGCATAAGCACCTGCTTTGCAAATGTGCGCTCCTGAGTTCAATCCCAGGTACAAAAAAAAAAAAAAGATTTAACTATATAACAGTATATTAATACTGTATAATGCACATTATATTTTAAAGTTTCTTTTTTTAATTTGTATGTTCGTAGTATATCATCTTTACCTTCCTTGTGTGGACTTGGTACATGTGCATAACACATCTTAATGCCCTTTTTCATACCCTCTCCCTGTCTCCCTGCTCTTGATCCTCTTCCCATTTAAAATCCATTTCCCTACTTCCCATTATCTTTTCTTTTGCTCTTTATTTATAATGTGGGTTTCTCATACAAGAGAAATTAATTGTACATTTTGCTTAATTTTAGGGACAATGTAAGATGCTTTTTTCAAGTGCTTGATTTTTTTAAATCACAATAGTAGCTTTTGATTTCCTTATTGGAGGACTAATGCAATCAATTTGCATAGCAAAAACTATTGAATAATTATCTTAGAACTTTTACCGAAGCAGTGCTTTTGGTTACATTGTGGAATAACTTCATATAAATGGTGGAATTCTTAAGTGTCTTTAAAATTACCACTGCAGAGGGTTTTTTGAGAATTAACATGGTTACATTTAATAATGTTTTCTTAAATTTAGCTATCATTATTTGAATAAAGGGAATGAAACACAATTTTTCCTAAACTCAGAGAACAGGAATTAATCTGCATGTTATTGTCATAAATCCAAAGGTGCTAACATAGTGTTAGCAAGTAGCAAGAAATCAGTTTTCTTCATTGGACAAATAAAATGAATAAGGAATGTCCATTGAATTAATCCTTTGAGTGAAAAGTTTAAAAGGTAGATTTATCCAGTGTTAATTAAGGAAACATAGTTTATCTGGAGAGAAGAGAAAAATGTATTTGGAGGTTCTTTGAAACCTCCTGTCATCACCTTTAATAATTTATTTGAGCCCCCTTTTTTGAACCAGCACTAGGTACTGAATAATCTATATGTTAGTGACCTAAGTGGAATGTTTTCTTATCTCTTACAGCTAGCTAACTTCACAAAAATGTACAATAACTGTTTTCTCTGTGGAAATGTTTTCCTCTTAATGTAAACTTTCCAGTGAAATATTAATAAAAAGATCTATTTTGTGCTATATATCTAATTTTAAAAACAAATGACCTCTGAACTAGATATTTTTATAAAGTCAAGAGTCTTGTGTTTTTATCACATTCAGCTTACAATTTTGAATCTTTAGTGACTTGGTAGTTCTAGCATTTAAAATTCGTAAAATGGTTTGAAACTTGGAATGTATTTTCTCAGAAATAATATGCTTATGGCTAGATTTACAGACAGCCCACTGAAGGCTGTTTAACCCATCATATACTTGAATTGTAGAATTGTGCTAGTAATAATAATTATAATGACATACAAATATATTAAGATTCTTATGATACTATATGACCATCCTTTCATTTTGTTAGTCTGATAACATTATTAGGAGCTTGTCCACTTGTATCCACTGGACTTGAAGAGGAAGATATTCCTCAGTTCGTTGAGTAATTCAGCCTTCCAGCATCTGGAGTGAGAAGTTAGAGAATGGGAGAAACCGGAAGGAGCTCAGGTCTTCAGTGTGACTTACCTCTTTGGTTTCCTCAAGTGTTAAGCAAGAAAGTTGAAGTGGATGACTTCTGATGTTCCTCTTAGCTACATATAAAATTTTTAAGGCAATGAAAATATGTAACTCCGGGTTTCTGAGTGTTTTCTTTTTCTAATATTACTGCTTATATGTGCCTATCAGGGATTTTCTCCTTTTTGGCTCCACCTCTGAAAAGAACATCTAATCTTTTCTTCACATGTGTATTCTTGGAAGGAAGGATTTGAGGTTTGTTTTTTGTTGTTGCAGTGTTTTAAGAACAATTTTATTAGTTTTCCTTCCTTCCTTTATCCCTTCTTACTTCCTTTTCCCTTTCTCTAGTCTCTCTCCCACCTTCTTCAGATTCTTTCCTTTTCTCCACCTTTCTGCTTTTCCTCTCTTTCCTTTCTTCCTCTTCTCCTGTTCTCTCCCTTTTTCTCAAAAACAAATTGACAGCACAATCAAGAAATGGAATTAAGCTTTCGTGTTCTAAGGGCTTTTGCATGGGAGTGGTGGGGTAGGAGGCAGATCAGAAAAGTAAGTTTATGAATGTTTGAAGGACGTTTTGTTGTTTGTTTTGTTTTGCTTTGCTGCATTTTTCTTTTCCTAATACTGTGTTGCTCAAGCTAAATGGATTTTGAGTGGTGGCAGAATAGGTGAATCATTCTTGGGAGGGTGGAAAGATCAGGGTGCTGCAAGAAAAGCAGTCATAAGACACTGCTTCATTTGATATATATATGAGTATTTCATAGGTTTTTAATTAAGTTCTCATTTTGAGATCAGTGATATTAAAAGATAATGTGTAAGATGGTCTCCTGAGAGGAAAGGAACATTGCATACTTGCTAAATTTACAAATCACTTTATAATATTACTAAATTTATTTTACTTAATTGATAGCTTTATGAGGATTTCATGAAAGAAGGAAGTTAACTGAGTTAAACGTGTTGTTTAATTCTGCCCAGCAGATGCCCAGGTTCTTTGGATACTGTTTTCTCTCAGTTTTCCCCAATAAGTTAGTATTGGAGTATTGGAGTTCGTATTGGCATAATAGTAATTATGCCTGCATGCTTCCCTCCCCTCATTTAACCTGCACCATGCTAAGCCAGTTATTCATGAAGTTATTGAGGGCCGAGTAGGTGCTAAAAGGATAGAGCTCTATTTTCTTGGTTTTAGCAGTGTTCTAAGAGAGACAGATGGTGAACAAATACACTCATTAGTAGTTAGATATTGTGAATGCTATGCAGGAAGAGATGAAGAGGCCTAATTCATGTTGGGAGTCAAAGAAAGCTCTTAGAGGCAAGATAAGTGAAAACTACATAGAAAAACAGATAGGAAGAATGCATGTGAAGCAGTTTGAAGTGGGAAAGAGCTTGGTAGTTCAAGGAACTAAAAAAAGGCCAGAGCAGATAAAGCTTAATGAGTAGGAGGGATTGTGACTTGATAGAAACTGTAGAGGTGAACTGGAACCAGACTCCACAGGGCCCACATAAAACTTAGTTCTACAAGCATTATGGATTTTAATTCTATGGAACAAACCCACGAAGAGTTTAAATCAGGTCAGTGACTGACTCAGATCCGTCTTTTATAACAAGGTTCCGTCTGGTTCTGGTCCTTGACCTGTTAGGAGCCAGGATGCACAGCAGGTCCTGGAAGAGGTGGGTGGTGGCGATGGTGGTGTGAAACTTCATCTGTATAGCCGTTCCCCACGGCTGATGTTACTTTCTGAGCCCTACTGCCTGTTGGATCTGCAGTGGCATTAGATTCTCATAGGAGCAAGCATCTATTGTGAGCTCAGAAAGAGACGGATCTATATTGTCTACTCTTTATGTAACTCTTAATTCCTGATGATCTGAGGTGTTGCTGAGGCAGTGGTGCTGGGGAATGTACTTATGCGTGGCAAGCACATACTAATAAAAAAGGATACTAATCCCTACCATCCCATGGAAAAACTGTTTCTTGTGAAGTGGGCTTCTACTGCCAGAAAGATTGGGGACTGCTGTTTTATAATGATCATTCTGACTTGAAAGGGGTCAGGGAGACCAATCCCAGTTTTATACATTTTTCTTTTTTAATGGTGTGGACATTTGCACCAACCCAGGTCATTCAGTTTTTTTCTGGTTCCTAGATGCCCGAAGGTTAAATAGATTTGTTTTCTTTAAAGTTGCTGAAGCTATAAGATACGAAACTGAATTTCTTTCTTAGTGGGCTGTTTCTTGAACTAGACAGGCAGGGTCAGCTACAGTGAGAAGTGGGAAGAATAGCACATGTGGAGTCCTGACTGCATTCAACTCCCTTTGTTCATGGTCCTGAGAATGAGTTCCAGGAGACACTCAGGTATTTTCACAATTCTCATTTCTGCATAATCTGGTTGGAATTGTATTTCTGGTACTTGTCAACCAATCACCTGAGTTCTGTCATAGATTAGGTAGTCTGTAAACCTACCTCATAAAAATGACTAATAAAAATGGAGGTGAAATTTGAACATAGATATATGTAATTTCAAAGTCCCACATTTTCCTATCTTATATTGGCAGAATACCAGTTCTTAAAATTAAACCCTAAGGAACTCTAAGCAGGTTTGTTTTGATGTGCTGATAACTTTTGGTTATCACACAGCTATTTTTGGTGGTTTTGATAGTAGTTTGGCTGCCTGCTCTTTTCTCCTTATTTGTTACCTTAGTCTTTTCTAGTGTTTGTGTACTGACTAATTCATTTTAAAAGAAAATTTAAAAAAACCCATATAGGGACATGGGTTAATTTGTTTGATTCTTCTACTAAAAATTATGAAGTATTTTTTTTATTTTTAGCTACAAAAGTTACCTTGTTTTCCAGTCTTTTAAAAAGAGGTGTGATCTTATATCTTACTATACATAAAATTCTGTAACATACATGTCCTGGGGGTTATGCCAGTAAATTGCAGAAAGATTAAGCAAAAAGAGAGAACAGGTGAAGTATTTTGTATTTTAGTGGGAGATGAATAGTAACTCATTTTTTTAAAAACCAAAAGATAAACTGTGAGCTACATCATGGAATGTGGCTAGAAATTCATCAGTTTTGTTGTTATTTTCAGAGAATCCTCATTTGGTCTCACTGATTTTTCTCTACTGATTATTGTGTCCAGTTTCATTGATTTCTGTCCTTTTAGCACTTTTCCCCATCTCAGGTGCCCAGGATTGAACCCAGGGCCTTGTGCACAGTTGGCAAATGCTGTACTACTTAGCTACCTCTCTTTGTCCCTGTCCTGGTTTTTACTATTATTTTTTTAATCCCTGTTTGCTATAGACATATTATTCTTTTAGTAATTTTCTTCATTATTGAGTTTAGATCCTTCTTTTAATACATACATTCAGTGGAATAAATTTTGCTCTAATTACTGGCTTTGACATATCCCAAATGTTTTGATAACTTTTGTGTTTTCATGTAGTTTAGGATATTTTTAAAAAACTGTTGAGACTTTGAACTATGTGTTATTTAAAAGTGCAGTGCTTAACAGCCAGAAAACTTTGGATTTTTTTATGTTTTTCTGCAGTTGCTCTGTAGTTCATTCCATTGTGATCTGAGAAGTATGAAGTGTGATTTGTAGTCTTTTAATTTTTTTCAGGTGTGTGTAATGATACAGAATTTGGTCTATCTTGACAAGTGTTCTTTGTGAGCTTGGGTAAAGTACCAGAGCCATGTCAATTAGATCTGGTTGACTGATGGTGTTACTTAGTTCATCCATAGCATTACTGATTTTCTGCTTATTGGATCTGTTGATTACTAATAGAGTTATATTGAAGTCTCCAACAGTAGTGGTAGATTCAGCCATTTCTCCTTGCAGTTCTATCACTTTTTGACTCATGTTTTGATGCTTTGTTGGTAACAGTATGTACATTAAGATTTGTTATGCTGTTTTGGAGCATTTGTCATAATATAATGCATTTTTAAAAATCTATTTTCTTTGCTCAGAAGTCTTGTCTACAATTTTGACATAGCTATTTCAAGTTTTTTTTTTTTTAAGGTTCATGTTAGAGTGGTGTATCTTTCTCCATCCTTTTATTTTTAATCTATCAATGTCTTTATATTTAAAGTGAGCTTCTTATAGAAAGTAAAATTTTAAATAGTTTTTATCCACTGGCAGTCCTTTTTTTTTTTTTGTAGGGTCTTGTTGTGTAGTTCTTGCTGGCCTTGAACCCATAGCAATCACCCTGCCTCAGCTTTCATAGAGCTAGAATTACAGATGTGTGGCACTGTGCCTAGCTCATGGGCAATCATTTAAATAGTGTATGTTTTTGTTGTTTCTTCAGTACTGGGGGTTGAACTCAGGGCTTCCTGCATGCTAGGCAAGTGCTCTACCATTGGTATACTTAGACCTGGTTTAAAGTGGTTATTGATGCAGTTGTGCTATATTTGTAACTTTTGTATTTATTGCAGTGCTTTGCTTCCTTTTTAAAAAATTTATTTTTCTCCTTTCCCTAATTGAATTGAGTATTTTATATGGGCTTCATTTTTCTCTCCATTGTTAGACTGCCAGTCATATTAAAAAAAATTTTTTTAATACTTGCCTTAGAGTTTGCAAGGTACATTTACAATGTTATCAAAGTCTTTGTTTAAATATCACTAATGCCTTTTAGCAGGTAGTACAGGTAGCTAGCTTATGACAGGGTTCCCAATTCCTCCCTCTCATCGTTTGTAACATGCTGCCATTCGTTTCACTGTCTGTATTGCTCTATTCTTTGGTATTACTATTTTGAATGAACAGTTATCTGTTGGAGTCAGATAGGATTGAGAAGTTTTTTATTGTTTGTTCTGAGACAGGGCCTCACTTCGAAGTTTCACTGTGTCATTCAGGCTGGCCTTGAACTCACTGGATAGCCCAGGATGGCCTCAAAGTCTCAGCCAACTTCTGCCTCAGTCTCCCGAGAGCCCAGATTACAGCATGCACCACCATGCTTAGCTTCAGAAAAATGAAGATTTTGTTTTATCTTTATTCATTGTCTTAACATTTGCCATGTCTTTGTGTAGATCTGAGTTTCTGGTTTAAAATAACGGAATTATTTTTCTTTACTTCTGAAGAACTCATTCTGTTATGCTTTGCAAGGTATGTTACTGGTGACAAATTGCCTTTTTTTTTTTTTTGGTATTGAGGATCAAACTCACAACTTCACACTTGCCAGGCAGGCGCTTGTGCCACTGAGCTAAACCACCCCCCCCTCCCCCGCACACCCTGTATGTTTGTTTGTTTGTTTGTTTGTTTCAAAAAAAAATCTTTGTTTCTTTTTCACTTTTGAAGAATAACTGAGCACAAAATTCTGGGTTGCTAATTTTTTCTTTCAATACTTTAAATATTTTATAAATATTTTATTTAGCAGCATAGTTAATAATGAGAAGCCCTCTGTAATCTTATCCTTGTCCATCTGTAGGTAAAATGGCTTTTATCTGGCTTATATCATTGGGAGCTGTCTGGCAGACTGATAGCACAGGGTTAAATATTGCCAGGGGTTTTTAATGTTGCTTAAGTTTATGCAGATCATGTGAGGAGATTGAAATCTGGGAATACATGGATTTGAGAAGAGTTGAGAGTGTGGAAGGACCCGAAATGCAGCAAACTGGGCTCCTGCCATCTGTTTGGAGAATGGAAAGACAAGGAGAGACAGAAGAGGAAACTGAAGTTGTGATCAGAGAGAATATAATATATTGTACTCTGTTACGATGATTCTTTTGGGACCATCGGCTTAGGCCCTGTGGTCTGGACAGACCTCTGAAGAGTACTCTGAAATGCTAGAGTGGGAAGGGAGGCAAAGCCAAAAACATTGTAATGGTCTTGAAAGTAAAGGAGGGTGAAAGAGCTGCAGGAACTTGCTAAGGCCAAAGAAATTTTAATAATAAGCTAAAGGGATAGAAAGTTTAGGTTAGAAAGAGGCATTTCCATGATACAGATCTTGGAGGTAAAACTGTTTGAGTCTTTACTCAGGCATTTCATATGCTTAGTAATAGAAAAGAAGGTGCACTTTAGTTTTTCAGAACTAGAAATACTGATGCTAATGGAGCCCTTGAGAGAGGATATACTTTTAAAAGTCTTGCTCTAATCTGTGTGCTTCTAACACTTGCTGTGGTACTGGCAAGTAGCACACAACACCTCATTTGAGAGGGGGAATCCTGGCATGATGAAGGGGTAAGGCATTAATACAGATAATTATAAGTGTATTCTTTTTGCTTGCAAATACAAGATTTTTGTTGTGATGGAGGCAGTCAGTCACCATGTTCCTTGTATACAGTAGATCAGTGTTAATATAATAATTTCACTATTATGTAAAGGAATAAATCATCTCATAATGGTTTGTGTATAAAAAAGTTTTATTAACATTGAAAAGAAATGCAGATTTCTTTTTTTGTAGTCTAAGTAAAGGAAATTGACATGACCTGCATCAGTTGAATTTTAATGTTTCTTATACTAGTAGGGATAGATTTATGATTTCTACAGTATTCATTCATTCATTCATTTATCCATTCATTCACTTCTTCATTCAGAAAGTATAGCCGTGTTGTTTAAGTTAGCACCAAATTTAAGGTTTAAATGGTTCTGTCCCCTCAGTCTTCTGGCTAGGTGAGACTATGGTGCATGATCCTGTGTCTGCTATCCAACTAATTTTAAGTTCATTGAATTCACTCAATGAGAATCTGTGATTTGAGAGGCCATGGTAGAGCAGAAACTGTTGCTTAAAATAGTAATTACTATTTTTATAAGATCTTTGAGTGTAAATGATAGTTACTGTAAAAGAGCTTGGAATAAGTATTATTTTTAAAGCATTTCAGGGGAAGTATTTATTTAGCCAATGTATTTTTGTTATTGAAATAAGCATTATTAAGACAAATGAATACTATTAGCACAGTATTATTGGTATAGCAATGTGGTAAGCCCGTGAATTAGGACCACAGACACATTAAGATTTGTCTTTTTTTTTTTTTTTAACCTAATACCCAGCACAGTATTTAAGTATTTCAAATATAACTAATGACTGGAATAAGGAATAATAAGTATTTTGTTTTTAATCAATTTATGTTTTTAATTTTAAGTGATTCCTTACACCAGTCATATTGACCTAAAGAAAGGTGGTGATAAGTTATTGAAACTTAAGTCACTTATTTTTACTTTTTGTTTCTGTTTGAATGTTTTTCATTTTTAGCTGATTCACCAAGTAATATGAGAATTATCCACAAGTGACATTGTTTGAGAATGACTGTAAAGCATGTGGGTTCTTTAAATTAGATGTAAATGTATCTCATGTTCAGAAAACTAATGAGTATAGCTAAAAGTTAAGTGATAAGATCTAAGGTCTAAGACCTACAGTACATATTAGGAGTGGAGATTTAGAATAAAGCAGGAGGAAAGCCATGAACTTGAGGTAAACTGGAAACCATATTAAAGTGTTTAAGGAAGTGAATAACTGTATCAGATGTTAATTGAGAGGAGGCCTGAGAACCATTGGCTGTGGCAAACAGCTGACCTTGGTGAGATGCTTTGGTACAATACTGGGAATAAAAGCCTGTATGCAACAGATTTAATTAAGTAAGAATTGCAGGAGAAAATTCAGTTGAAGGAATTTTGCTGTGAGGTGGACAGAGGCATCATAAGACAGAGGGCGTGGCTGAAGACAGAAGTCGGACCAAGACAAAGGCTTGTTTTGTTTTTAAAAGACGAGTGATGCTGATGACAGTGATCTAATAACAGGAATAGTGATACAGAAGAGAGGATAATTAGCATCTACTGCTTCAATAGGATTTTAGAACTGGCCTGTAACTTCATAACCATGTGAAATAGTGTCTGAGGAAAAATTGTGACTTTGACAGTTACAAATCACAAAGGCTTCTTAGTGCAATTCATGTACTATTTTATAGTTGTAGATATCTTTAGTGATTATACATGTTAATAAAACCTCACACTTAGCAATTTTCCTTTGGATAACTGCATTTACTTTTAAGTCAGAAATTGACTTGTAATATGTTGACTAAAGAGAGCAAGAGCTCTCTGATCTGTTTACCTGAACTTGTCTGCATTTTTTTTTCCATTTTTATCCAAGATTTGCTGCTTCTGTATCTCCAAAATGATTTTTGATAAACTATTGTATTCCCTTACTTTAAAATTGTTCTTTAATATAAGTTTAAATAATTTGTTTATAGAAAAAAAGCATTTTGTAGGATGAATATTGCCTGCAGTTGCTTTCATGTCTTCTGAATTAATACCTAGTAGTAGAATGGCTGGGTCACACACTGGACATATGTGTTTAGTGTGACAAAAAATTTTTAAGTAGTGTCTAAGTTACTTTTGTCTTTGCTAATACAAAATACTCAACACCCATTTTCCTCCATAAAGGAGGAAAAGTTTATTTAGTTCCAAGTGTGTAGAAGTTTCAGTCCATAATTGGATGGCTCCAAAGCAAGGAGGCTTGGCAGAGGAGCATTTGCAGAGAACAATTCATGGCATCCACGAGGTAGCAAAACAACAAGAGACCTTAATAGTATCTTTCTGCTCCTTTTATATTGTATCTAAGATGCTGGGATTATGACGGTACCAAAGCAATCAGTGGGCTGATTTAGTAATCATACACTTAATCCCGGCATCTAGATTCAGCCACTTGTGAAACAGCCCCGCTTATGACCACACAAGACTGGGGAACATTGAACCATAATCATAGCATTCCACTCCTGGTTCCCCAAAGACTCATGTACATTCCTTTGCACAAAGAGCATTTAGCCCATCTCTAAAAGTTGCCAAAGTCCTAACATTTTCAGCATTGGTGAAAAGTCCAAGTCCCAAGTCTCCTCTCAGATTTGAGGCAGACTATAACTGCGAGCTTCTATACAAATGAAAAGAAAGGTAAAACACTTCCAACATACCATAGCACGAGATAAACATTACCATTCCAAAGGACACAAAGTTGGGGATACAGTGGAGTGAAACCCAAAGCAAGTCCAAAATCTTAACAGGGCAGACATTGCGTCCTAAAGTTCCATGTCCAACATTCCAGACAATCTGTGGCAGGATGTAAACTCCAAAGGGCTTGGGTAGCTCTATCCCTACATTGTTTCAGGTGGTGGTAGCTCCATGGCTTCTCTCCTGGGCTGACTCCACTCCCCTCCCTGCAGTTTTCCTCAGGCAGTCTATATACCTGGCTTCTCAAAACTTCTGGGGTCTCCTCTGCACCTTTGCCTTCTCATAGCTTCACACACTGCCCTTTCAGGCACACTGCCTGGCCTTCCAGGAAGGGAGTAATCCCTCCTGATCCCACAGCCTTTGCACTCTTACTTTACCTAAAACAAGCGCCATGTGGATGATGCCAAGGTCTGCTGCCAGCCAGAGCAGTAGACAGGCTTTCTTTTCTCTTGGCTATAGGGGTCCAGTGCCTATGAACCCAATCCTGAGGGACAACTTCCCTAGGCCACTGCCATTCTAGATCATAGTGCTCTGGAGCTTTCTTCTCAAAGGGAAGTCTTTAATTTTTGCAATTTTGTGACCGTAAAGGCTGGAATCCTGCTACTGCTTGTGATGCCTTCAGGCCATCTTTTCTTCTATTCCTATTTAGCAATCAAGATCTCTGCTGTATCTTTGCTGTTCACAATTTTACTAGAGCTTCTTTTCTGGCCACACTCAGTGTTTTAAGTCATTCTACTGGCTCTTTGCTCTGGATTCTCAACATAAATCTGACTAAAAGTCCCCAACAGCCTTGCCACAGTATCAACATTTCCTCCTCTATGGAGGAAAATGGGTGTTGAGTATTTTGTATTAGCAAAGACAAAAGTAACTTAGATCTCCTTGAAATTTCTTCTGCCAGATTAGTCTGTTGTCCTTAATCTCAGTCTGGACACGAGCCAAATACAGACAAACCTTCTGCCAATGTATAATGCATATTGTCTGGACTCCGACAGTCAATTGTATCCTTTTCCTGACAAAATGTCCTGAGCCTGGTCTTTACCAGCAGCATTTCTATCAGCCTTCTGGTCTTCTGCGCTCTGACCAGAATCTCCCATCAAGTCTAGCCTCAGGTGTTCCAGCTGTGCTTTTTCTGATGGCACCTCTGAACCTTTCTGAAGTCCCACAAACCAGTTCCAAAGGCTTCCAAACCACATGGTCATGTATAGCCAGAACAATGACTGCTTCTCTGGCACAAATCCTGCAGTAGTTACTTTTTTAGCTGCTGAAACAAAAGGATCTTACTAAGTTGCTAAGTAGCCCGGACTGGGATAAATTTTTCAATCTTCCTTCCTCAACCTTCCAGAAAACTAGAATTACAGGCATGTATCACCTGCCTGGTGTATTGTCAGTGTTTGCTCGAAAAAGGTATAAGATATACAAAATATAAGGAATTACAAGATTTGCTTACAGTAGCGCCTGCAGAGTCAGATATGAAAGAGTGCAGAGGACTGGAAACCACAGGGTCCAGTCTGAGGTCTGGCACTCACCTCACCAACCCCGGTGAGTCCACATTAGAGGGTCAGTGGGGCTCCGGTGCAGTGGGAGACTGAAGAACCTGTGCTGCAGCCTGAAGGGTCTGCACTGCAAGGTGAAGAGTATGTGCTGGAAGCCAGGAAGTGACATCCAAGATGAAGGTGAAGACTGGCACTCCTCTGAAGGAGGAGAAGCAGAGGTGTCCTTCTTCATCCCACCTTTATACTGCATAGGCAGCTAGGGTAGGTCTTTCACACCCTAGGATATGGAATTGCTGAGCCAGTTTAGGTGGCCTTCACTTACTCAGATTGATACAGCCAGCCATCATAGTCCACTCTTTGCCAACTTGACCACCAGACATATTTCTTTAAAATGGTTTCCAGATAGACAAGCTCATTTAGCATGCCTAACATGTTATAACTATCCTTCATACAAACAGAAATGCATTAATTCCCTCCCCAGAATAGAAGGTAAGTTTTCTTTGGGTGGTGCTTACTCTTAACATTTCATAACTTGAATGTTATAACATGGGCTTAGCAATTCTTAAGAACCAGTATAAAGTCTATCAAAATTGTATTACCTTATAATCATATTTGGAGAAACAGTACAATTACAATCCTCACTTCTGTAGCTGATCATGGGGTTGTAACTGATATTTTAGATATTTTAGATATTGCCTTTTTCTACCACCTATTCTATATTCCCATGGCCTTGAGCAAATACCTCAAGAGGTCTTGGTTCTTTTCCTGGTGAAGTGACCCATACCTTCATTCCTGAAGGTTCTGGACTACTTGTCCTTCTGCCTGGATGAAGTTACTGTAGTTTCTCATCCGCTAGAATTACTATGACCGCACAGGTCGTAGTAATACTAGGAGGTGCTCTAGGGGGATCTATACTTCAGGTATATTTTTCCTGACAACAGGATAAATAATCCCCTGACAACACTGACTTCCATTTTAGCATGTTTCCTTAGAGGCGTAAACAGACTACAATGACTAAGGGAAAAATCTTAGCTTAATGGTATCATTGTTATACTTTCTGGTACAAGCCTTGTGTGCTGTGGAACTAAGACTTCTAAGTCAGCAGAACATAGGACTGCAGGAACAAGAAACAAAAATTTTGCTAGGGGATCACTGTGGGTAATGGTGAGTGGTACTATTCCTGTTTCCATTCCTTGATTCCTGGAACAATGGATTCTGGCTATGGGAGACACAGTACCATATAGTGAATACTGATTCAAAGCATGTACAGTCTTTTGAAGAACCTTACCCCATCCCTGAAAGCAGTTGTCACCTAACTGGTGCTGTAACTGTCTTCAAAAAACCATTCTACCTTTCTGTCTATCCAGCTGCTTTTGGGTGGCGAGGAACATTGTAAGACCAGTGAATTCCATGAGCATGGGCCCACTAGCTTACTTCTTTGGCTGTAAAACATGTTTCTTGGTCAAGGCAATGTGACATGAAATTCCATGATGGTGGATAAGGTGTTCTGTGAGTCCACAGATGGTTGTTTTGGTAGAAGCATTATGTGCAAGGAAGGAAAATCCATATCAGAATAAGTGTTTATGCCAGTAAGGACAAAGTGCAGTCCCTTTCATAATAGAAGTGATCCAGTATAATCAACTTAACCACCAGGTTAAGTTGCCTTAACCTGTATGGGAATGTTGCCATATTGGGGACTCAGTGTTGGTTGCTGGCATATTGGTTATTCAGTTTCTGTAGCCAGTGGGAGGCCGTGTTGCTGACCCCATGCATAACCTCCATGCCTGCCACCTTGGCTACCCTGTGAGCACATTAGGCTTTGACAGCGGTGTCTGAAGGAAATTGATCACTCTCTACAGAACGAGTCATCTTATTCGCAAGATTGTTAAAGGCTTCTCCTGAGGTAAACTTGTAGTGAACACTTACATGTGAAACAAATATATTTACATCCTTTGCTATAATGGAGAGGTCTGTCCACATACCTCTTCCTAAGATATCTTCATCACCAATTTCCCAGTTTTGTTCCTGCCAGGCAAAATGTACTACCAGGTGCACTGCCTGAAGTTCTGTTGTCTGTGAAGATTCCCTTCACCATTGGCCTCCAGGGATGTCCTGAAAAGGGATTGTAATGCTCCAGCTATCCACTTGTGGTTGATGTCTGCATAACATGCAGAAGTATCCATAAACGAGGCCTTCCCTTCCGACAGCATCTTATGGTATACCCCACAAGGCCACAGGTGCATGGTTGAGAGCAGAAGGCAGTGTGGCAAGAGTAGGAGCCATGGGCATCTCGGCAACTTCTTCAGGTAATGTACTTGTATCCTCTGAACCTGCTCTGGCTCAATCACTATATACCATTTCCATTTAATGGTAGACTGTTGCTGTGCGTGGTACAATCTTACGACTCAGTGGATTAGTTAGAGAATACCCCAGTCATGATAGGGAACTCAGGTCATGTGGTTACCTGGTATCCCATGGTCAAGCATTTAGTTCCCACAAAGACCCAATAGTGGGCCAAGAGCTATTTTTCAAAGGGAGAGGAGTTATCTGTAGATGAGACAGAGCTGACGACAGAGCCTTGCTCCAAAATCCTGTAGGCCTCTGCTGTAACTCACTTATGGGGGCTGCTAAAGACTCCAGACAGCATCTCTCCCTGCCACTGGCACTTCAGGTACTATTGGATCTGTGGGAACATAGGGCCCATGTGGCACAGCAGCCTGGATCTCCTGCAGAGTCTTTTCTTGTTCTGGACCACACTCAAAACTAGCAGCTTTCCAAGTCACTTGGTAAACACAGAGTAAGACACCTAAATGAGGGCCATGCCTGACTTCCTGTCTGCTCTTTGAATGTCTAGAATTTATAGTAAAATCTGTTGTTCTGGAAAATTATAGCTTGCTTTTTCCCAGTAAATACAACTAGTAGTTTTTATTAAGTTTTATTGATGATCTTAGAAAAAAACAGCTATTTTCATTGTCATTTTCCTTTTTTTTTTCCCCTCCCTGTTTCACTGGTTTTTACTCTGATCTCATTTTTTCCTGGTTATTTATTTTGAATTTTATTTATTTTATTTATTTATTTATTTTGGTGCCAGGGATCAAACTCAAGACCTTGTGTTTGCCAAGCAGGTACTTACACTACTGAGCTAAACCCCCGGCCCTTAATTTCTTGAGGTGAAAATAGTTTAAGTCATTTATTTGAGTTTAATGATAGGCATTTTGCTGCTATAAAATTCTAAGTATTTTAGCTATGTCTTTCAGTCTTTCATTTTTTTCATTTATAGGGAGTTCAATTATTTTCTAATTTTTATTTTATATTTTGGCAGCACTTGGAAATAGATTCACCTTCTTTTAGAGATTATTTAGAAATGTGTTATATAGTTTCTAAATACTTAATAATTTTCCAGATACCTTTTTGTTATTGATTTGTAATTTAATTCCATTGTGGTTAGAAAATGTGTTTTATAGGAATTGAATGCTTTTAAATATATTTTACTTACTGCGTAGAATGTGTCTTGTCTTGGTAAAGTGTGACTTGTGTACTTGAACATGTGTAGTCGACTATTTGAGTGTGGAATGTTCTATAAAATTTAGTGAGATCAAGTTGATCGATGATGCTCTTCAAGTACTCCATCTGTATATTGATTTTCTTTCTACTTGTGCTTTCAGTTATTAAGAGGGATGTTGAAATTTCTGGCTGCAACAGAGGACTTTTTAATTATTCTTTTCTGTTCTATTTTTATTTTGAAACTATAGTATAGAAACATTTAGATTATTATGTCCTCTTGACAAATTGACCCCTTTGTGGTATGAATAATCTTTACTCTGTAAATGTTTTCTTTAAAAGCAATTTTGGTAATATAGTCAGTCCACCTTCTTTTTTCATTAGCACTACTGTGTTGTATCTTTTTCTGTCCTTGCTTTTAACTTTTAGTTTTGTCTACATTTAAAACAAGTTTCTTGTAGGCGGCATGTAATGGGTCTTATCTGTTCAAAAATAAAGACTATTTTTTCAAATTTTAAAACAAGAAAAATAAAAGTGATACAGAATTTTCAGGAAAATAATAGATTAGCAATGGTTACTATATTGCATATTGTTATCTTCAAAATGGTTGCTCAGATTACAAGATACAGGCATGAAAAGCTGATCAAACAATGAAAGCACAAGCCATTCTTTTTGTTGAACTAATAGAGATGAGTAGTATAATTATCTATCATATCTGTATCATCTTTTCTCTTCTTTCTTTTCTCCTTTCCCCCATCCCAGTTGTTCTTTCCTTTGGAGCAGTTTCTTCCCTTTTCACTTGATCGAGTGTGCATTTTGGATCTTACTTCTTATTTCAGTTTTTTACACTAGGAAGACAGTATGATGTTTACCCTGGGAGTCTGATTTATTTCATTTATGAGTATGGTCCCAGGTTGCATCCATTTACCTATAAATATATAAAGCCTCAAGGTTATCCCTCTTTATAACTGAGTAGTACTCCATTGTGTAAAAATACCACCTTTTGTATCCTTTC
Organism: Hydrochoerus hydrochaeris; assembly: GCA_004027455.1. Classification (NCBI taxonomy): domain Eukaryota; kingdom Metazoa; phylum Chordata; class Mammalia; order Rodentia; family Hydrochaeridae; genus Hydrochoerus; species Hydrochoerus hydrochaeris. Next base: position 13,561 of record PVLA01005070.1, on the reverse strand, counting down.
CTCAGTTGATGGGCCTCTGAGTTGTTTCCAAGCTTTAGCTATTGCAAATCGTGCTGCTATATAATGGGTGCACATACCTCTTTTTGGTATGCTGTTTTCAATTCTTCTGTGAAAAATATCCAGAAAGGGAATGTCTGGATCAAATGGGACCTCCAATCCCAGTTTTTTAGAGAAATCTCCACACTGTACTCCCACCAACAGTGGAGAAGGGTTGCTTTTTCCCCACAGCCTCGCCAGCATTTTTTATTGGTTGATCTCTTGATGATAGCCATTCTTGCTGGAATGAGATGAAAATCTCAGTGTTATTTTAATTTTGCATTTCTTGAATGATCAATGATTTTGAACATTGTAAAAATGTAATTTGCTATTTGTAATAAACACTATCTTAAAAAAAACTTTTTGTGCCTATGTGAGTTTTTAAAAAATGACTTTATCTGAGCGTTCCTTTTAAAGATAAGCTTTTCATCCCGAGAAACAACAAAGCCTGTTGCATATGTTTGTAACTTGTCTTTGCTTTATTTCCTTTCACTATTCTACTTTCACTTTATGCAGTTCAGTCAAACTGTATTTGTCTTTCTTCCCTGAATATATGCTAGTTTCCTGAATATATACTAGTGGGTTTGTTTCTGTTTTGTGTGTCTAAAAACTGCATTTGTCCCTGTGTTCAACTGTCATAATTATTTACATCTTTAAGAGCTCACATCAGATACTGTTGTTTTACAAGGTTTTTCCTGATCTGTAACTAGTTGAAGTCTTTTCATTCATGGTATCGCCTTATTACCATTTTTGTCTGCCTGTTGCAACTATTATTAAAATTTTTTTTTACATAGTTATTCTTACGCTAGAAACAGTGTGATTCTGTCCTTGGAAGTTAATGTATACATTCCATTTCTGTATTCCAGCAACCTGAGGAATGCTCATGTGGAGAAATACTAGAAGTGAGAAAACCTTCTGTGAAAAGTCACAGTACCAGTGATATGATGTTATTCCTATTTCCAAGGAGCAAACTTTTATTCCTAGATACTCTGAACACAGACACTATGTTTTATTTGTTGGATAATTACTTATGAAAAGTGATAGTACCAGATACTTACTTTTAGGCAGTAAATTATATTGTCATGATTTGAGTTTGACCCTGGAGATCTTTTCCTTTTTATTTTCTGTGATGAACTTAGTTTTGTTGTTGTTGGTTAGATAATAAACCCAGGATGATGCCATACAAAAGCATTTAACAGTTATTTATTGAACATTTACTTTATTGCAAGTAGTATGCTACATGTTGCAGTAGAGAATGAGTTTTTATCCTCATAAAACTAAATGATAAAGATATAACAACTGTAAAAACAAATTAACATTAATTTATAAATTTAAGAACGTCACTAGCTCCTGTCAGAAGGCAAGAATGCTATGTTGGCTCAGATTTTGTTCTTAGACAGTTTAAAAAAACTACTATATCATGTTACTATAGATGAAGTGTATATATGGCTATATTAAGTCTTTTTATGTTGTAAAGAAGTGCTCAGGATTCCTTGGGCAATGCAAGTTTACTTTAAAGTAAGGGAGCTAAGAAGACATAGAGCCCCCTGTTTCCTAGTGATTACAAGATTAGTTAGGATTTATATCAGGTTGTTCAGGAAGCACTAGCAGCTGTGGTATCCCACACACCCTTTATTGTTTTTTGTTACATTTATTTTCCTAATTTTTTTTATTTTTTTGCAGTACTAGAGATTGAACACACACTAGCGGAGTGCTATACCACTGAGCTACACCCCAGTGCCTTTTATTACGTTTTTATTTTTGAGTTAAGATCTCATTAACTGGCCCAGGCTGACTTCAAACTTGGAATTCTTCTGCTTTGCCATCCTAGTAATGGATTATCAGGGTGCACCACCATGCCTAGTCCTAGTAAAAGGTTTTTATTAATAGAATGTGAGTCTTCCATAGGAGTCATCTATTGGAACAGAATTTTTTGCTGGGTCACCTTATAAGTTATCTCCTTTTCCTGTATTGTCATACATGATTTATTTTAGGTCAAACACCAGTCAGCTGGTTGTGATCACATTAGTAAGTTTAATTTCATTGAAGATATACTAGCATAACTCATTAGTTTTATTTTGTGCACAAGTAATTTCACTTTTTTAGGTGAAAGTTGAGGATTTAAATCTGTTACCTCTTTCAGGATAAAAAACACTCCAAACCTTAGTGGGTTAATGCAACCATTTTGTTTATGATTCTCTGGTCAGCAGTTTGGGCTAAGGATCAACTCAACTGTTCATCTGCTAATCTAATCAAGGTCACTTACATGGCTACTGTTTCCTGTTGGTTTAACTGAGTCTGTATATTTTATGAAGATCTTGTTCATATGTCTGACAGCTGGTTCTAGCTATTAGCTAGACCATGTAACTGTAACAGAACAAACAGATTGTCTAGAAGAGTTTGAGGAGAGCAGTTGTGTTTCAAGGTCTCTTGAGGCCTAAGGTGGTAATTTGAGCTTAGTTCCACCACATGATATGGTCCGAGCAATTCACAAGATCAGCTCATATTCTAGGACTTGAGAAATAATGTGCTATAAGAATTGCAAAGAATTTGTGATCATTTAAAATTCATAGGAGATCCTAAAGAACTTAGAGATTCATAAATTGGACAATTCCTGTGGATAATGGCATTTATCCTTTTGTTGTTGTTGTTGTTGTTGTTACTGTAACAAAATCCTTGAGGCTGGATAACTTATAAAGAAAAGATTATTTTGACTCCTGGTTTTGGTCCAATATCAAGAGCTATTATATGGTAGCAGACCTATTCTTGGCAAAGTTTCAAGAAGGCACAGGGTGTTACATGGCAAAAGACAGAGAACATGTGTGTCACAGTCTTGTAAAGTCACCAGTATGTAACTGTGAGACCCCACCCTGATAATCTCCTATAAATCCTCATCACCTCCCATAGGCCCCACTTCTAAACATACGGTTGGATTAATACCTCACACGAACCCTTGGGATCATCTTCAAACCATTCGTACTTGTATGAAATGATGCACATACTTGCAAATTGCTGCACAAAATTAGCTTGGGTGATTTGGTAGAACAAACAAGCAGGCTGTATCCGTGGGGGCATGTAGGTGAGGATAAAAGGCTGGAGACTGAGGCATTTTACTTTCCCTTAAACAGTGCAGTAATCCAGAGAAACGTCAACTGCAAGGGACAACAAAGGCAGCTTCACAGTTCCCTTTATTTTAGGAGACAGGTTGAATGCAAGTAGACTTTTAGAACTATGAGAACTGTTTTTCTGTCCTCTTTCATTTTTTGGTAGAGAAAGAAAGTGAAAATGTGTCGCTGCCTACAGACTTTATTGCGTTTATGGCAATTTAGATAAATATACTTTTAGGCTATTAGGAACATTGATACAATGATAAATAACTAAGGCGTATCTACATTTTAATTCCAGAATTGCTTCTGTTCTGCTGAGTCTTAAAAACTAACATTCAGATTTAGTTATTGATTATGCTAAAGATCTCAGCAATCTGTCTTCAGTTTCATCAAAGCACTTTTTCACAAGCATGAACATAATGGATTCTGTGGTCATGCAGGATAATAGTTCATAAAATGAAAAGTGGCAGAAATCCAGCTTGTTTTAAATACTGTCCTTTAAGATGAAAGAATTCCAATTGTATAAAATAGGGTAGCTCTTTATCTGTGGCTCATCCTACTTTTAAAAAATACTTTAAAAAATACTTTTAAAATATTGACACACAAACGATAAACATTTTTGAGTAAAAACTCATGTGCCAGGCTTTATGCCAATCTTTTACCTCATTTAACTCTCATAAATGGCAAGGCGAAGTAGACTTAACTCCAGAGATAGAGTTTAAGGCCTTAGCACAGCTTGTAAATGGAAGAGCCAGGCCTCAAATCTGCTAAGGATTTAACAGACTAAGTAAAGTTGGCTATGTTTTTGCTAAAGGACAAGGTAAATTAAAATTTTTTATCCACTGTTAAAGTAAAAAAATGGTAATATTAGTTATACTTGTGATACCAAAACTTAAAGAAGTTCTATCTCATGTTGTGTTCCTCATGTTTCCAGTTAGGTTTTAAGGATTGCTTTCCTTAAAATGAGACCATTACTTGCTTTCATTCTAATCTGCATATTCTCTACAAAAGCGGAACTTTTTTTGGTGTATAAATTGGAATACTCTTGATGTTTTAAAAATATTATAGTCTTAAATCTGTTTAGGGTAAAACAGTCTAGACATATTTTGGTCAAAATAAGAACTCAAATTAGAATAATTGTAGGACAACATTTCTCTCATTAATAAACTTTTTCTTGTCCTTTTTCCCCCTACTTTGTTGATCCATTTTTTTTATAAGCATTCAAATACTTTATCTCCCTTCTTCCCTACATAACATAAATGGCCTATTCTGTTTAGATGTGGTTCATTACTGATTTTTCTCATGGATATCTCTCTTTTGCCAATTATACCCTCGACAACCTCTCTCCCCCATTTCCCCTCCCCCCCTGCAACTTTCTCCTCTCCCACCTTCACCTCCTGCCTCCTTTTGCCTCTCCTCAGCCCCAGCAGCATTCAAATTTAGTTTTGCATCCCCATCTCTTCTCCATCAGTAAAAAACCTGGCCTATCTATTTGACATTTGTTGGTCCTTGCTTCCTTTATTTATAAAACTAAATCTAGAACACAGCTCTCAGGCTTTATCAAGTATCCTGATTACTTGAGTACTTTATTAAAAACCAGATTCTGATTAGGAAGCTCAGAGATAGGACCAAATTCTGCATTTCTTATAAGTTGCAGGTAATGCTGATACTATTATGTGTCACACTTTATTTTTTTATTAAGTTTGTTGGTACAATTTAAATATACATAAAATCTCATTCATCTTAGGAAATTTGTACCTGTACGTGCTGTATCAGGGTCCTCTTTTTTTCCATCCCTTCATCTCCTTTCAACCCCTTCACTGCTTATTTATAAAGCATTGTTTCCATGTTATCCTTTTATCATTTTTTCTTTTCCCTTCCTTCCCCCATCCTTACATAGTTCCTCTTTCTTTTGAATAATTTCCTGTTTCATACTTCAGTGCTGCTAATTAATAATCTTGCAAGTAGTTCTTCCATTCTACACCTGTCTTCTCATTTGTGTCTACACAGAGCTTAAGGTTTTAAAATTTTATTGAAATTGAAATTTTCAACTAGTGTCTCCTAAGACTGTATCTTGATGTATCTAAAAAGTCATTGCCAAACCCAAGATCATTTTTATTTTTTCCTTGTCTTAACCTTCTAGGAGTTTATAGTTTTAATTCAGATCTATAATCAATTTTGAGTTGGTCTTTATGAAGGGTTTATAGTCTATGTCTACATTTTTTTAAATGTAGATGTCCAATTCCTCTATTGTGTGTTGAAATGACTGTTTTTTTCCTCCATTGCAATGATTTTGCCCCTTTTGTCAAAGATGATTTCACTGTGGTTTTGTGGGTCTATGTCTATGCTCTCTATTGTGTTCACTAATCAATTTTTCTGTTCTTTCTCCGATACCACATTGTCTTGATTACTGTAGCTTTATAGTAAGTCTTAACATTGAATACTGTCAGTACTCCAACTTGTTCTTCCGTGTTGTGTAGGCTGTTCTGGACCTTTGCTTCTCCATGTAAATTTTACAATAAGTTTGTTGGTATTTACAAAATAAATTGCTGGTTAACTGGGATTGTGTTGAGTGTATAAGTCAGATCAGGAAGTAATTCAAATCTTGACAAAATTGCATTTTTCTGTTATAGAATGGATGTTTGTGTCCTGCTCCCACAGCTTTCCTATGTTGAAATCCTAACCTTAATGTAGGTTAATGTAGGGCCTTTGGGAGGTGAACAGATACTGAGAGTGGAACATCCCTGGTCAGTGAGAGTATAAAAGATAGCCCAAGAGAGATCTTTCAGGTTTCTGCCGTTTGAACACAAGGAGAATTCAACATCTGCACCATGAAATACGGTGCTCCCTAGAAGCTTGAGTACAGCTTGCAGCTTTCAGAACTATGAGAATTAAATTCCTGTTGTTAAATCTAGTTTATGGTACTTTGTAATAGCAGCCTAAGGAAACATTATCCATGACCCTGAAGTGTCTTTCCATTTATTTAGTTCCTCTTTGATTACTTTTATCATTTTTTGGCTTTCTTTGTGTAAATCTTATATAGATCTTGTTAGAGTTATGCCTAATTATTTCATTTCGGGGCCCCAATGTAAATGGTATTTTTTAATACCAAATTTTACTTGTTCACTCTTGGTATGTAGGAAAGCACTTGACTTTTGTACACATTAGCTTTGTATCCTACAGCCTTACTATAGTTGTTTATTAGTTCCAGGTTATTTTGTTGGTTCTGTCAAATTTTCTACCTAGACAGTCTGTTATCTGCCAACAAAGACAGTTCATTTTTCTTTTCCAACCTGTATACTTTTTTAGTTCTATCATAGTGTATTAATTAGGACTTTGAGTATGATTTGAGAAGGAATATCCTTGATTTGTTCCTGACCTTAGTATAAAAGATTTTAGTTTTTCACCAATTGTTAGCTGTAGGTATTTTGTAGATATTTTTTATTCAGTTGAGGAAATCTTTTTCTATTCCTAGTTTGCTAAGAATTTTGTCATGAATGATCACTGGCTTTTTTGAGATGCTTTTTCTGGATCTCTTGAAATGATTGTGTGTGTGTTTTTTTATTTAGCCTGTTGATATGATGGATTATGTTAATTGGTGCAACCAATCTTGCATATCTGAAATGAATGCCACTTGGTGCTGGTATATAATTCTTTTTATATGTTGTTAGAATCAATTTGCTAATATTTTGTTGAGGATTTTAGTGTGCGTTTCCTTAAGATACTGATCATTAGTTTTCTTGTCATATCTTTGTCTGGTTTTGGTATTGGGCTAATGCTAGTCTTACAGAATGGCTTAGGAAGCATTCCTTCTGCTTGTATTTTGATTGTTGATTTTCAAAGTCTGCAGTGTGCTGTTTGTGTGTCAAATCTTACTTCATGTCTTACACTGAACAGTGAGGAAATGAAAAACCTGAAATGGGGGGAATCATTCTAATAATGCATTGAAAAGATATAATTTTTTCTTAAATTTTTTATTGAATGGCAAAAGGATACATTTTTATTTAGTTTTTTAGAAAAAAATTTTTGACAAAGCATAAAATGAATGAAAGTATAGAGAGCAACAACATGCTCTGTTTCCTTCAGGAAAAATATAATGTGCTATAGATAAGTAACTTCTCACATACCTTGAGAATCTAAAAGTATCTGGACAAGTAAAGCTTAATCTAATAAACTAAGATACCTTGGTTCAGAAATGGCCCTCTGCTACGTAATGTGCTTGCCTGAGCATAATAAACATACCTGGGACCAACACAAGTAAAAAAAAGGTAACTGGATTCATTCAGTGTTGGTATGGTTTCTGAGTTGGTTTGGTTGCTACTTAACTGAAGCATTAAACTAATACTTCTTAGGGACTTTTTTTTTTCTAAATAAGATGGTATTAGTATTAACAAGGTTAAAATAAGGTTAACTCTTTTTTTCTAAATAAGATGGTGTTAACAAGGTTAAAATGAGGTTGATAGAGGTTCATAGAGAATAAAAAGCAATAAATAAAAGGTACTTAAGTATATGTTGAATAAATGAATTTAGAAGACACTTTCTCTTTTCCATTTAAAATTTGGCAAAAAATTCAGTGAAAAGACTTTTTGATTTCTTGAGCCTTGATAATTAAAGCTAATGGTCAGATATTTCCTTAGTAGTGATAGCTAAAGATTTTTCAAAGCAAAATATGTTTAAAACTCTGGGTTAAGCCAAAATTGCATTTATCTACATTAAGTGATTTTAGATTCACAGTGGTAGGATATGATTAATGAAAATTTTACTATATTTATCTTTTATTTTTCATTATAGCTACAAGTAATTGATTACTCTGAGACTCATTTTTCATTATTACAATTATTCAAACAAATACCATCTTTGGATATAAAGAAAACAAAATTTTGGATGATATTTTTGTTCTAATTTTTAATCAACATTGGAGATAGAGGTATGTTAAAAAAATATGACTCATCATAGAAGCTGTAGCTGAAAAACGTTTAAATCTTCCAGACAAAATTAAGAAGTAGTCTGTCTCAGTAGCAACTCTAAATAGCAGATGTTAATTTAAAATCACTTCCAATATCTATTTTATAAGATGTATATTAATAAAAGGCTAAGAGTCTTGAAAATATCTTCTTCCAAAAAGTATATGGGAACAGGTTTAGAATATATTGGTGGTCTTTATAATAAATTTGAAACCAATTTCTCAATTTTTCTGTTTCTGTGAAAGGTAGCACTAAGCTGCCGGGCTTAAACCTTACTTATTACATATTTTATGATTTTTCTTGTCTTCTTGCTGACTGCCAGCATCTAAGATCAGGTCTTCGTCATTTTATAAATGATGCCTCTAAAATGGCCCAATATCCAGTTTTTCCATTATTTTTGTCTGTCCTATAATTCTTTTGCATATTCTTCTTTGATGCGTGGTTTTTGAAACAACTGTTTCTTATTTTATTGCATGTTAATAAATACTTACATAGCCAGTGTAAATTTTGTATTCAAATATATTCTGTATGATGAAAGCAATGTCTTAAAATTAGACTTAATATTTTAAGTAGATAAAACTGTCAAGTTATTTTTTCAATACTACGTATGGGTTGAAAAATTGCTGAAGCCATGATTATGTTTAAGCCACTTAAAGGACTAGATGCTTTCCAAAGTGACTGTGGCCATATGAGTAATATTGCTTGCTTCGCTTGCTGGCCATGCACCAAAATTAGGCTTTCCCAGATACCATCTGGTGTCAGTGGGAGTTGATATTTGAAGATGCCTATCAAGTGCCAAAAGATAGAATTACACACGTGGAAAGAATCTTGTAATGTCATTCCACTTCACTATAGTATAGCATTTCTTTTCTCAGAATCTGGCAATATCCTCTGATTGTCCCCTATATTGTTAGTTCTGACTTTGTTACGCTGTCACAAGATTGCATCGGGCTTGACTTAGAACCTTTGCCTTTTGTAACTAGCAGACTTTCATTTTCATTCATGTTCATATATACTGTCTCTTTCTCTTGTTCCTTTCTGCCTCCTTCTCTCCTTTTCTGTCATGTTCCTTCTTGATGTCAAGTTGATTGGCTTCTAACCTGTACATAGTTTTTGCCTGAATATTTTTACCTGTGCTTTCTTTTACCAGATTTTTCTGTCCCACTTTTTAAAGTAGTCTATAATTTCTTGTTTGTCTTCAAAGCAGTTCTGTAGTCAGAGTGCAAGATTATATTGGTTGCTATGGGACAAAGCAATATTAAGATACAGCCAATTGTTATTGAATAGATAAGATTTTTGTGACATGGAAAATTGAAATAATGTAAAACAATTTAAGAAGTACTATATGGCAGTTGGCTAGTAAAAATAATAAAGGGTCTAAAGAATGAATTCAGGAGAAATAATTCATGAACTAGGTATATTGTGGTTTTCATGGCAAAAGAAGGATTTCTTCGGGCATTGAAGGATGAACTGTGCCTGGGGATTTAGCTCAGCGGCATAAGTGCCTTCCTTGATGAACTGGTGTGAGCTACATGAGAAGGGAAGGTAGGCATCCTTACTAAATAAGTGATAGCTGTTTCTAATTTTCATTATTAACTCCAATATGTGTGTGTGGCAGGATCTTGCTATGTATGCTATGTAGCTCAAGCTGGCCTTGAGCTCACTGTGTAGCGCAGGTTGCCCTTGACCTCATGACAATACTCCTGCCTCAACCTTTTTGAATGCTGGGATTACAGGGATGTACTAGTACACCTGGCTCATGAATTATGTCATTTTAAGAAATTTGCTAAGCTAATAGAGTCAGATAACCCACTTGAACAAATTCTTCCCTAGTTTTATCTTGGATTCAGTGAAGATTTCTCCACTTACTTCAGTGGTGGTGAACTATGGCATGTGTGTTGCAGCAGGCTGTTTGTTATCACTGAAAGTTCTAAAAGGTTCACCATGACTGATGTTTTCTCTAAAATTTCCCTGTTTATTATTGAATCCATTATCTTGGTTTCACTATAAAAGAAGTTGGAAATTAGACAAAATAGGGACTTTGTAATCTGATTGATTGAGGGGATACGAACAGTAGGGTCGTATCTTTTGAGAGTCCTAGCTACAAATCATACCCAGTGAAGCTGTCTGTTGAGAAGCATCCATTTCTTCAATATGAGGTATCCTATTTGTAATTACAGCATATTATAGCCTTTTATCCTTTGACATTTGGGTGTTCTTAGAATTTTTAAATTTTTTTATAAAATACTGGATTTTGATGTGTTTTTTTAATACAAGCATATAACATATTTTGATCATATCCTTAGCTCCTATAACCCCTGTCTTACCACCCCTTCCTCTTGTCTAATAATGATCTCTCTTCAACTTTCATATTTTTTCTTTGCAAGCTTCCATGTAATAAGGAAAACATGATATTCATGAGTTTGCCTTATTTCACTTAACGTTATCTCCAAATTTATCCATTTTCCTGAAGATGACAGAATTTCATTCTTTATGGCTACAAATGCTTCCTTGGGTATATATATATATATATATATATATGCACCATCCTTTCTTTATTCATCCTGCGACTTAGGGTGGTTCCATATCTTAGCTGTTGTTAGTTGTGCCCTGTGAATATAGGTATGTAAGTATTCCCAAGAATGATATAGCTGGGTGTATAGTAGTTCTATTTTTAGTTTTTTGAGGGACCTCTTTAATGATTTCCATAGTAGCTATACTAATTTATACTCCCACTAGCAATGTAATATGGTTGATATATTGTGTCAACTTGACAAGTTGAATGTCTAGTGTTTTGTCCCAGAAAGGAGAGAAAAGTAACCAAGACACAATGTATTAGGAAAGGTTCTCTTTTTTCCTGTGCCTTCCCATCAACATTCATTTTTTTTTATATTCTTGTTGGTAGCCATTCTGGCTAGGGTTAAATGGAATCTCAGTGTAGTTTTTTGATTTATAGTTCCCTAAAACAAAAAATGATTAGCTATTTGTACCTCTTTTGAGAAGCGTCTGTTTAGTTCATATGACTTTTTGTGATTGTTTTTGAGTTCTTTATATATTCTAGATTTTAACTCTTTGTCAGAAAGGTAGCTAGCAAAGATTTTTCTCATGTCACATGTCTCTTTGTTGTTGTTTCTTTTTACTTTGATACAGTGCCATTTGTTGATTCTTGTAGTTATTTCTTATGCTACTGAAGTCAAATTCAGGGTGTCTGTGCCTGTGCTTAGGACTTCAAGTGTTTTTTCTTTCTTTTTTTCCAGCAATTTCAAGGTTTCAGGTCATATTCCCATATCTTTGAGGTATTTTGAATTTACTCTTATAGAGAGTGAGAAATAGTGATCTAGTTTTAATTGTGTACAAGTCAATATTCAGTTTTTCCAGGATGATTTGTTAAAGATTCTGTATTTTTTTTTCATTTTGCTCTTTATTTATATTTTAGAATTTTCATATAAGAGAAATCATGCAATATTTATGCTCATGTGTCTGATTTACTTCACTTAACATTATGGTCTCAAGGTACATCCATTTTCCTACAAATGACTCGAGATTATCTTATCCTTCTCTATTGTAAAGTAATATTATATTGTGTATAAATTCCACTGTACCACATTGTCTTTTTTTAAAGAAAAAAATTGAAACAAAGAGGGTATAAATAATACAAAATTTCAAAAACAAAACAAAAATAGTGACCAGTAAGAAATTACTAGTAGATAATTACATATTTTCCTCTTAGAAGTAGTTATTCAAGTTACAAAGGTAAAGTCTACAAAGTGGACATTTAAACAATGAGACTGCAACCAGTTCTCTTCATCTATCCAACAAAAGCTTAGTAATATATTATCAGTCCTACACACTTAAACATACATGCAGTTATTTCCTTTAGAATACTTTCTTTTTCTCTTTTTCTTTACAATAACTATAATCCATTCTCGTACACTACTTAGAAGTTCTACATATATATAAGTCTCTACATGTATACCTAGCCTTTCTGCATTAGAGTGAGAAACAAATCAAAACAAGTAAACAATACAAATTCCTAGAAAAATAAGAAATGAAAACAACATAGAAAATCACAGTGCTAGGTGATGTACGGTAGTTACTATGATGTCTCTTGTTATTTTCAATAAAATTGTCTATCGTCAAACATAGTATAATTAAACTTAGCATTGCATTACACTATTAATAAAAACTAAACATTGGAGACATTATAGGACTTCAAAGGCAATTAATAGTCAAACCAGAATGGGTATCCTATTGAATCTTGTCATCTTCAGAGTAGTTGCCTCTACTCTGAGACTTGATACTCTCAAGCATACCAGATTCAAATAAAATCAGTCAAGATAAAACAGCGGTATAACCAATCTTCTGTCTCATCTCTGCTATGCAATTTTTCTGTCATTGTTGTTTACTTCATTCACTGTCTGCCCCTTTCTTTGAGGCTTTTCTGCCATTGTTCATGGAACCCTGGTGATTTTCTTCTCTCTCTCTAGAATGTCCTTCAATATTCTTTGCAGGGTTGGATTGGTGGTCACAAGCTCCCCCAATTACTCTTTGTTGTGGAACTATCTTGTCGCTCCATTAATTTTGAGAGACAGTTTTGCAGGGTACATCAATCTGGGTTGGAGATTATTTTTTTTTCAGGGCTTGGAATATTTCACTCAAAGCTCTTCTTGATTTGATGGTTTGCATTGAGAAGTCTGCTGTGATTTTGATGAGTTTTCCTTTATAGGCAATCTGTTTCTTTTCTCTGACCACTTTTAATATTCTGTTCTTGTGATGGATTTCTGGGATCCTGATTATTCTATGTCTGGGTGTAGATCTGTTTTGGTTGTAGCTGGCTGGAGTTCTGCATGCCTCATATATCTGAACTTCACTTCCGTTTCCTATTCTTGGGAAGTTTTCCTTAATTATTTCTGTGAATAGACTTTTTATTTCACTTGTATTTGTTGCTGCATCTTCATTCACATTTTAATTCTTAGGTTATAAATCCTCTTGTCTTCTAGCCTTTGTATCATTGCCTCCTGGTTCCTTGTTATTTTTAAGAGATCCTTCCTTTCGTGGTCATACATTGCAAATCTATCTTCAAGTTTTGAAAGTTTGTCTTTAGTTTCTGTTAAAAGGTTTTGCCAGCTTTCAATGGAGTTTTTAATTTCCTGATATTCTCTTTGGATCTGATTCATGTATTCTAGATTTTGTTTATATTCTTCATCAAAGGCTTCTCTTCTTTCTCTGGGTTCCTCCATTCTTTCATTTGTGTCTACTTGAGGATTACCCAGGACTTCTTTTATAAATCTTCTTATATCTTGCTTCACCTGAGTTAGAATTTCAGATTTAAATTCGTCCATGAGATCACAGAAGTATTTCTTTATGAAGCCGTGTCTGATATTGCATGTTTGCTGCCCTCAACCTCCTCTGCATTTACCTCTACTGGACTCACTTTCCCTGGTTCAGAGGTTG
>PVLA01005069.1:103958-157273 GCA_004027455.1 Hydrochoerus hydrochaeris | reverse complement strand
TCCTTAGCTTTAACTTAGAGCCACACAGATGTTATTTGTGGAGGTGACTTGGGAGGGATTTCAGCAAAAGGAAATTAAGGACACACTGACGATCCTAGCTTCCCAGGAAAGTCACTCCTGGATGTTAAAAACTGACATCCCTCATCCTCTTCATTTGCGTCTCAGTCAAGTTACAATAATTGGACTGGCTTCTTTGCCCAACCAATTCAAAAATTCTACCTCTGAATTAAGATGTGTTGTGTACATGTACCACCTTCCCATGATGAATGTAATCATTATGTACAGCAAACACATACTAATAAAAATATTAAGTATAAAAAAACACAAATCCTAGATTTCCCTTTCAGAAATTCTCCATCAACTGTAGAGTAGTAGAGGCCATTTGTCCTACGAGCCAGCTAGTCTCCAATCTACGGAAGTACTTTGCCTTAATAGATAATATAGTTCCTGTAATAGAAATTGAGTATGTTTATCCACAAACCTCAAGGAACTGGGCAAATATTTTACTGAAAATTCACACCTCAACTTCTTTCTGTGTTGTTGTTTTGTAAGTTTAATACCCATTTTACCTCATAAAATTTTTCTTCAGTGACAGAGCTATGATTAGTTTCTTGAACATGCCATTTTTCTGGCCTCTTTTCCTTCCCTGCCCAACCACAGCTACCTGGGCTTTTTCCTAACACCTTCAAAGGGATCTTTCTATTCAAATCAACTCTACCTTCCAGATGGGTGAGCTTCCTTCTCATTCTTACACCCTGGCTGCAGAAAGATGCTGTTTTGGTCAGACAGCCTTATGATGACTCCTAAATCTTTTTGCAAATGGGAAGACAAGAGATGGAGGAAGAAGAGGGAAAGTGAAGCAAAAAGAATTAAGATGTGTCATGTACACATACCAATATTCCACAATGAATGTTATTTTATCATTGTGTACTGTAAACCTGCACTAATAAAAATCTAATAAAAGGGTGGTGGGATTAATTATAGGCATATTAATGACAACAAATTCATAGTGATTTAAACCATTTTATTTTTAGCAAAATTTTTAATTTTATACATGTCAATGCTAATTACCAGTCCTCTGAGCAGCTACTCAAGTTCTCCAATTTCTTCTCAAAAATCAATCAATTCACTTCACAGTAAACGATAGTATTTCCTTTTGAGTCTGAGTCCTAGAGCTTTTCCACAGAGTATATGTATCCTCAGCATCTTACTTCTTCTCATAGAAATACAGCCACATTCATTATCTCTATAACCCTCTTCCCAGTCTCAGAGAAAGAAGCATTTTTTAAGATCTATCCAGCTTTCTTCTCAAATTTTTTTATCACTCATTTCTCCCTAGGTCCATGCACTTTCCAAATTTTTTTTCAATAAAACAAATACTAGGCAAATAAATTCATCCAATCATCAATCCACATTTGCTTTCACCCCTTTTCTTTTCTTCCTTTCCCTTTCCAGCCAGCTTGAAATCCTAGCCACTATTGCCTTGAAAAACCAGCTACACTGACTGACTCTAGTTTCCAGCCCCTTACCATAAAGCTTCAGAATTAAAACATTTCAATAAGCTGGGCTTATTACTGGTCAATATTGACTTTTATCTAGCCTAACAGTCTATAGACAGAGTTGAAAACTCAAATAGTATTATAAAATTTACACAACACACATACACACACACACACACACACACACAATCTTCTGTCTCTTTCCTCTTCCACAAGGGTATCCATCCTCAAATTTTACTTTTGGAATTTACTTCATTTATATACATATTCTATCATTTCATCAACTTCAGGCAGTATTGTTAAGTTGTTATTATGAGAGGTTACACTTTTCCTCTATATCCCATCTTGTTATACAGTTACATCACAAAGTTGGGTTTTTCCAGTTCAGTGTGTTTATATTGCTATGAGCATGCAAGCAGTTACTTAATACTAAGCCAAGTGACAGACTAACACTAAATCTGTCTTAAACAACTTTTCAGGTTTTTTTCTGGGTTTAAAAAATCCTTAATATTTTTATTTGCTTGATTTCTCTATAGCTCAACCTATATCTCCTCACACCACTACCATCCCTGTAAAAGCTACTTATACAAATTTTGTCATTGTAAAACTACATTTTTCTGTAAGTTACTATTTCTTCTAAGAGCTTACTCTAATCAGCACTAGCTGCCCACAGCGCACTTGTCTATTGTATAAGGAACTGATCTGAAACTACTTTTCTCTTTATTACCAGGTAGAATTGATTTAAATTACTTTACACGGCATCTGAAGTTCTTCAGGATGTGGTCTCTGTCTCTCTAATTCCTCTTCTCCTGTTTATATTCCATCAATACTAATACCCAGGAATACAGAGAACTGCAAATATTTTCTCAGCTGCATTGCATCTATGTCTAGATTTCTCTATAAAATATAATTTTTTTTCTTTATGCTCACCTGGAAAACAATTCTTTTACCTCCAAAATCCATTTTGGACCCATCTTGCCTAAAGGAAAGAGTTAATCACTCCTCTTTTCTACTGTCCCTGCCTGATATCAGAAGTCATCATTCTCTATGATAATTATTTGCTTATGTGGCATTCTCCTTAAATTTATGTCATTTGCTTACTAGATGATCTTTCAACCTATCCATTCTTTCAAATATTTACTGAGCAACAACCTTGATCCAGAGATGAAAAGCAAAAAACAAATTAAAAAATCCTATGTTTCTAAAAAAACAAGGTCAATCAATCATTTTACCCTCCTATAGTTTTATGCTATGTATCTCTAAGTGTATGCTATGCACCTGATGGGTGAGAAGCATGTATTACACATTATTCTAGAATTTATAGTGCTACCAGAGACTCTAGCATGTTGTAATATTTTGGACTGGTGTAGCCTGTTGTCATAGTTTATGTTAGTGGCCCTCAAGCCTCAAGCAATTATGTGTTTGTGATTGGTTCATTGTCTAGTGCTCAGATTGTTGGTGTGAATGCTACATCTGCCTAACAGTGGAGCAAAAATATGACACATGTGCAGGAAGAAGGTGTGTGTGTCTCTCTCTCTTGCCACTTTTTGCTTTGCTGTTTGCAACCACCATAAAGGGCTGCCCCCCACCCTGCCACACCATGCTGCCTTGGAGCCAACTGAGAATAGACTGAAACCCCCAAGAACTGTGAGAAATAAACCTTTCCTTTCCTAATTTTTGGCATTAGGTATTTTGTCTCAGCAATGAGAAAAAAGTAACTAAGATAACTGCAAAGGGTTCTCTGTCTTCATTTTTGATCCCTGTTGTAGTCAGGGGTTGCAAGGACAATTTCATATAGGACACATAATTTATAGAATTATTTATAATGGTCACCCAAGGAAATACAAATACAAAGAAGGTACAGGAAATCTGTCTACATACTAAAGACCTAGAAAATCCAGCTGAAGGTCTGAATCCCATAGCAATAACCTGCATGAGTTGAGCTGAAAACCTAGAGCCCATGACATTGACTCATACAAGTCTATTTCATGGATATGCACTGAAAAGGTCCAAATATCAGTGGTGAAATCTAGAAAGTCTGTGGCAGCAAGGTCCAGGCTGAAGGTTCTGTACTGGAGCCAAAAAACGATGCTCAAAATAAGGAACAGGGCTCCTCCCAAAAACTACCACAGCCATCTTCAGTGACAAAAATGTCCTGAGCTCCTCTTATGATAATAGCCAAGTACATATCAGGAAGCAAGCAAAACAAACTTCTCCTAAAGATTAAACAGCACACAACTTCCCCTTTGGAGCCAGGAAGCAATGCTCAAAGTAAGGACCAGAGCTCCCCCAATGTAAACCACAGCCATTCTCAGCAACAAGGTCCTGAGCTCTTCAGATGATAACAGCCAAGATCATATCAGGGGAGCCAGCATGATAAGCCCTTCCAGGAGAACCAACAGCTCCAAACAACAACACTTAGGAGAACTTACAATTCTACTCTTCCTCTCCAGGTCTTCTTTTTATGCTGACGACAGTCCTCAGGTGGGCCATCCATGCCCAGCACCATGCTGATTCAGTTCAGTTGGAGTTTAAGTTGGCCACAAGTTGCCAATCCAATACAATCCCCATGCCCAAAACTTTTTTTCAGGGGAAACTCAGAATAATAGTTCTAAAATACAAGGCACTACAAAGCATTTCCTGTCTTAAAATATTTAATGGTTACCCTTTGCTTTTAGCACAGTCTATCTTTCCCATTAGTCTATAAGTTCATGCATGAAAAGTTTTTTATCTTTTTTGGTGGCCAGCAAAAAGCCTGTCATCCAAGTATTTGATAAAAGATATTTTGACTCAAGTTGTATGAACACTGGTTAAAATTGCTAGATGGACCTGAGACTTTATTGCATGCTTTATTCAAAGACATTTTAATTTCCTCTAGAATTGCAACATGATGTATTTTATCTAGTTGCTCATGTATATGCCTCAAGTGTCCTGGGCACATCATTTTCATATGTCCAGTAGAAAAGAACATGATTTATTTACAATGTATAGATCTAAACCATAACATGTTAAAACATACAGCACCAGTTTATGATGATGTCATGCTGTGGTTAATTGCTTTGTTTCTGACAAATAAACAATAACAAAAAAGTAAAATTTCCAATACTATATTTTTTAAATGTAAGTGCTGTGTCAGCAATACAATTCCTACTGCCCTGATAAATATTTCACAAATAACTAAGGATATAAATCTTTCTCTAAAGAGCTTAGGAGTAACTGTAATTCTTCTTTATCAAAAGAGGCTACTGACACAGAAAGGATAAGTGATATGACCAAGGTCACAAATATAATCATGAAGTATAGATGATGGTGACATAAACAGAATCTGATAATGACTCACAGAACACAGCAAGGAAGCCCAGGAATACTAAGCAGGGACTGTTGATGTGGGTATTAGACATATAATTCTACCAACTAACATGCCTCATCCTCAACAATAAAATCCCTGGAGTCAAAGACCAAAGTTGGAATGAAAGAAGCAAACTCTAAAGTCACATGTAAGGTGACTCTTTCTCACTGGGGCTTTAAAATAAAAAGAATCCTATAGACAAAATCCAAACATCATGCCCCCAGCAGAGTCATCCTCTAAAGAAAAAGTCCCATATAGATATCGGCACCTGTATTTTCTCAAAGCAGTCAACGTCACATTGGCCTACAATAATAGATTCAGTGCTGTCTGGTACTGGACCTTCATTTTCGATTCTAAATGCTGAGTTATTTTTCTGTTGAAGCTGTAGCCCGGTAGTCTCGCCATCTGCAGATTTAAAATGGGTTTTTAAGAGCGTGATCTCACACTTCTTTTGTGGGATTATTTGCATTTCTTTCCTTATGTATTCTACTGCAGCCTCACTCATGAGGGCACTTCTTTCCCAGCAATGGGTTTAGCTTGCTAAGTTTTCTTCTCACTGTTCTTCCAGGACCTAATCAACTGCATCCTGCTGGTGGTGGAAATCATAGCCTTGACTTCCCTAGCCAGGGACAAGGCTAGGACTAGGCTGCCCAGTCCCAATCAACTCTGAAACTCCAAAGAAATCTGCATTGTTCCAGGGCTCATGTTGAGTTTACGAGAAAGGCAGAACTTGGCTAAAGATCACTGAGTTCCTAAAAGCATTTCTCTCTGGCCAGAAAACAGAAATTTTTTTTTAAACTATGGGTGTCCAGCCTTTTGGCTTGCGTAAGCCAGAATGAGTGAAAAGGAATTATCTTGCACTACATATAAAATACATAATACAGTTAATGTGGGTAAGTAAAAACCTTCCTTTTATTATAACATTAAAAAGGGAGGGAGACATAAAGTTAAACTAGTTTTTGTGAAACTAATGCATCAGTGTCTGGTTTGGTAGAAGTGAAGTCTCAAGATACTCGTCAGAACTTTTGATCTAATTTTGCTCTTCATGTGCTCTGTCTTTGAAAATGGTTGTTCACAAATGAATGTACTGCCAAAAATCAATGACATGAATAAACCCTGATTATGAAGCAAGGGATATATTTTTTCTGGAAATATAGGTTTCATAAAAATGTAGCCAAGAGATACGATCAAAAAAGTTTTAGTTCAATGATTGATTGCAACTCTATATATCCAAAAATTAACAAATAAGCAATTATTACATTATATTTTCACATTAATGATATAATTATATATAATTATTCTGCATTGTGAGCAGAAGAATCTACTTGAAACATTTTTGTACTTTCTTCCCATAGCTGCAAACACACTATTATAACATAATTAAGTTATTTTACAAAATAACCCAAGGCTGAGTTTAATTATTAAATAAATACAGTTATGCTTAATTATAAGTGCTTGTCTTCACACACATACACATGGGTAGTTTGGAATGTAGTTATATTGGCAATGGCTGGGTTGCAAGAGCGCATGTAACAGCTGATATACATAGGTTTCAATTTGACTATATGTTTGTTTTGGGCACAGAGTTAGCATTGCACTATACTTTCCTCTACAGCGTGTTCCATTGTCACCCACATAGCTGAACACTGAGCATGACATAATGATGCTAAAAATTTACACTTTTGTGGGACTGCATTATCTGCTGCTCAAGCCATATGTGGGCTGTGAGGACCCACCTGCTTTAGAATATTTCTTACAAAACCATAAAGGATAAATATAACAAGTTATAAAGATTTATTGTAAACCAAAAAAAGAGAAAGATATGGGGAATGTTTCCACTTCAACTTACTAATTCTTCCTGAAAGATGATATATGAAAAGAAGCTGATGAATCCTTTCTTTACCCTCAGCCTTTTCCTGCTAGTAATGTTGAAGTTCAATATACAGCCCCTGAAAATCTATGTGTCTGTAACTGAGACTTGAGAATTGTCAGGGCAGGAGAACATTCTGTATTTCATGTTGAAATATAGTGAGTTTCTAGAGCCAAAACTTATGCTACTGTAATCTATCCCATCATGGGTAAATTTCATGACTTGAACTAAGTGAAATCTTATTCTTAAGAACTCTTACTTTTAACCCTTCTAATCTTGAGATAGCAGTCTCTTATCTTCTTTTGAAAATGGTTCTCCATTCATTAACCATTTGACTGTTTTGGAGTCATTCTACACTGGATGAACACACATAGACATTTCTGTATACATAGATCATTCTACCCTCATAAATACATTTTATTTACATATATACTCATAAATGGAAAGATCATTCTACGCTGATGTTTTCTATTTCATTCTGCATAGATCAACCAGCAGAGCACTAAACTGTAACAAGCTGTAAAATCCCCTGGAGTACTTCTAAATTGTGTTCAGTAACCATCCCAACCTCTCAGGACAGCCAATCTTCAGGCTCTTATCCTCTGGTTTTGGAGCTATAGTATTTATTCTCAAGGGGATGTTGGCAAAAATGTCTCTCTTGCCTTCTTTTACATCGTCACATAGCTTGATGGTCTACAAACTAGGTTCGTGTGGCAACATTGATAAGATGCCAATACTCCCAAGAGACTCATCTGATCACTTTATTCCTAAACTCAGTCTGAGATTAACCTTCACAGACATGACATGAATTTTGATAGGAGAAAAAAAAAAGAGAATGAATTTTTCAGCAAGACTTCATTACTGAGTGTTAACAATATAAAGACTTTGGACAGCCAGAGGCCAGGAACGGAGCAATGTGAATTAGGCATTAGTGGGAACATACATAAAATTGACCACATTATATGCCAGTATTATTCATCCTAAATCAACACTGAAAGTAATTTTTTATTATATATACTTTTACACAGATGACAAAAATGAAGCTCAAGAGAGATTGTCATTTGTCCAAAATCTAGTTATAAATAGTTTGGTTTAGGACTAAAGTGTTTCTGGCTTCAAAATCTGTCCCCATACCTGTAAGTCTGCACCTCATAAAACTGGCCAGTTTGGAGAGCAGGTATTATTCTGGAGGTAGGGTAGGAACTGAGGTTGTATTCTCCCTTCAGTTTACCTCTATTGCCAGGAGTAAGTAAACCTTGCTCTCAGCTACTTTCTCTTGAATTGCTTTCTAGAAGTCCAGAACCCATTGAACTTGGGAAAAATTCCACTTTTTGTTTTTATTATTTTACTCTGAAAAGATAGAATTGATTTAACACAAGAGAAGCAACCCAATGTCAAAGAATCTATATTCCACTTTATTGTTGTTGTCTAAGTTACATTTTATTTTTAATTGATGGATAATAATTATACATATTTACAGAATAAAATGTGATGTTTCAAAACATTGACACACTGTGTAACAATCAAATCAGTGTTACATTTTCTTTTGGTCCTTCATTCATTTATTTGCAGAACAGAACAATAGGCCATAGAATCACCCTGTTGTTTTCCTATCTCTACTGTTATCATTTATCAGGTGTGTGGCCTCAAGTAAACCCTTTGACCTCTGCACAAGTCAGTTTCCCCTTATGAAAGATGGAGGTGATAAAAAATGTCTATATCTTAATATATAGGTGATGATTTATGAGATAATGTATGCAAATCAACCACATAGAATTAGTACTTGATAAATGTCAGGTATAGATTGCTTATTTGTAAAGTAGTTTTGGTTCTTGAAGTATTTTTGGTTCTAAAATTTTAGAATTTTTTCATACATGGATATAAAATATGTTTTTGTCAATTTCAAAAATTCACTTAATATAATAACAAACTAGAAGTCTCTATGAAGGTAAATTATTTCATTTAGCCAATACTTTTTCATAACAGATTGTGAATTGAATAGTATAAGTTACAATGTTTTAATGTAGGTACTTTTTTTCAAATGTAGAACTATTCTTAGGATTATAGGGGCCTGTGGTCAAAAAGACTAAGTATTTCAATTTGTCTTAGATTGTTCAAATTCAGTAAGTCCTGGACATTAAAGAGTGTTATGTAAATTATCTTGATTGATCTACACAGGTATTTGTACAACTTATGTCTTCTTATAGCAGTTTCATTCTTTAACATTATTACATTATACTTTAGTATGTAGTTAAATGCTTTTTTTCCATGAGTAAAATAAAAGCTAAGAAACAGCACACTTGAAGAAACATTTTTGATCTGGCAATGTTCAATTTTGCAGTCAGGAATGGTGTTCAACAAGCCAGAGATGTACAATTCCCTGAACAGGTAAAAAATTGTGATTGTGCAAGCTAAAATGAGCTTTCAATGCATGTCATGTGCATCTGTTCTATAACTAGAGGTATGTCAACATTATTTGAAGAAAATTAAATAATTTCAATGTTTGGTTTTTCAGTTATAAAATATGTAAAAGAGAACACAGAAACAAAAAGTGAAAATGATGCTTAACTGAATGAAAAATACTGAGATTTCAAGGCTGAAAATGACCCTAAACAGCCTATGTTTTCCTTACAAGTGTATCTTTGAAATCTGATGAAATCATCATTCATACTGGGCAAAGAGTAGAACTTTGCATTTGTGATTAAAGTGAAAATTTTCCTTCATTTGCAGCTGGTATATAAATTTTTGAAATACTCTGTAATCTCTTTTTAAATAAAGATAACCAAAAATTAAAACACCATGTGGTTGGCACTGTAAGTTTTGCCTAGAATTTAACTGGATTCTATAAAACTCCATTCAGCCTAAAGATAGGTCTATATCAGCATCTCTCACTTTTAAACTTTAGCAACATTTTTATACAAGGAAGCAGAGCTACAGATTTTTTTTAGAGCTACAGATTTTTGATTGATTATAATCTGGGGCTTTTCACAGCTCATAAGCAGATTGACTACCCACATGTTTATTATAATTGTAGATTATTAGTGAACTTTTAAATTTATAACTAATCTTTCATTATCTACAGAAGATTATTTCCAGGATACACACATGCACTCACACATGCAAGTACACACATACACATGCACAGAGCTCACCATCAAAAACCACTCTACCCATCCACCGATATCAGAATTTACTTATACTCAAGTCACTTACATAAAGTCACAGCATTTGCATACAACCTATGCATGACTTCCTATATATTTTAAATCATCTCCATAATACTTACAATACTTAAAACAATGTAAATTCTATGTAAATAAATATTATTGTATTTATTAGGGATTAATGATTAGAAAAGGTATGCACCCAGCAGAGTAAACAGCCTCTCTCTGAGAGAAACAGTCCAGATGCTGGAATATAGCATTGGCAGGAAGACAAGAAAGAAGGAAGTGGGTCCCCTGGACCCAGGAAGAACCTAAGTGAGAATTAAAGCCCATAGAGAGAGTAAAAAATGAAAACAAAGAAGAAGGTGGTAGCTGGTGGCACCTTCACCTGAAGCCAGACCCACTATGTGAGAGGAGCTGTTGGAGCCTGGGAACAAAAGGTCGTGGTGACAGTGGTGGCTGGCAAGCCCGGAGGCCTCTGCAAAGAGATACAATGGTGGAGGAGAGTGGCACACACAGAAGATTGCACTGGCTGGTGGTGAATGTAGAGAGCTCAGTCCTCTGGCGGGAGAGAGCGATTGGCTGGCAGCCATTTTGCAGTTGGGCTGCATAAGCCCGGAACCAGAACTGAAGTCTGCTCCCTCCAGCACCTCCTAGCTGAGAGCAGTCAGATGGAAATTGCTTAGACTGAGCCTGCCCCATGCGCATTCCAGCAGCCATTACTGAGCTTCCCCACCAGCAACAAGCTCACCCTGCTGTGGCCAGCCCTATCCCCACAAGTACTTTAAGAGCCATGGTGGGGGCTCCAGCCCTGCCCCCCTGCACACACTCAGGCAACTATCATCATAAATCCCCACAGGTAAGGAACTAGGAGGCAGAGGGCCACCCTGCTCCTGTGTGCACGCCAACAGCCACTGGTGAGCCAAACAGTGGCAGAGGGGTCTCACCAAGTGGCAGCAAGTGGCCAGCAGGGGCAGAGAGAGCCAGCAGATCTGCTTCTGCCTGCTGGGCACCGCAACTGGAAGACACTTTTCTGCAGGCAGCCAGCAGAAATGAGGACCCATATAGCAAGGTAAGCTCCTTGCACCTGTAGGCCACAATTGGAGGCCTTTGATGCATTCAGGCAGCCATCGCCCACCATCCAATTCAGACAAACACACCCCTGTGTGCCTGCCACCATCCTGAGAGACCCAATGTAGACACACAGGCTGAGAGAAGCATCCCCCACTTTGACTCACTCCTGATCAACATGGAAGCCCCAGTGTAACTGCACAGTTCTGGAGGAACTCACTCCATGCCCTGCTACCTCCCTGTAATCTGGGGTTAGAGGAACCCAGGTGCTTGTCCCATTCCCCTACACTGTAGAGGGGCAGCCAATGTGGGAAGTGCCTAGGGCCCCACAACCAGCTTGTTGGGTAGAACCCAAAAGAATGTCAAAATAAAGGAGCAAAAAGCAATCTAAAACCTCTAGCCCACACAGAACAAGTCTGGGAGATATAGTCATGGAAGAAAAATGGAAGATGCACACCTGAAATCTCTGAGAGGATAGCAACTGAAGTAAGGAAACAACTTCATGAGATTGTAAAAGCAGTTAAATCAGAAATAATGTCTCAGGTAAAAGAAGAAATCACAAACATACTGAAAGAATTGTTCAGCAGGTCTAAAGAAGACAGAGACAAAAAAGAGAAGCATGGGGAAAGGATGGAAACCTTGAATGAATATAGAAAGGAATTACAATGCATGAAAGAGATTCAAAGAGAGATCCAGGAAATTAAAGTCAATCAAAAGCTGGCAAAGCCACTTGAAAGAGACTGAAGATAGACTTTCAAACCTTAAAGATAGGATTGCAGCTAGTGATCATGAAAGGAAAGCTCTCTTAAAAATAGCAAGGAACCAGGAAACAATTCAACAGCTGCAAGATGATGCAAAGAAGCATAATTTAAGAATGATAGGTGTTGGTGAAGAAGCAGGGGTCAACACAAATGAAATTAAAAGGCTGTTTACAGAAAAAATAGAAGAAAATTTCCCAAACATGGGAAATGGATCTGGTATGCTGATAAGTGAGACATATAAGACTCCAACTAGCCATAACCAAAGGAAATCTAAACCCAGACATATAATAAAGATCCCAGATATCCAACAAAAAAAACAAATATTAAAAGCTGTTAGAGAAAAGAAACAAATCACCTATAAAGGAAACCAATCAGAATCACAACAGACTTATCAAAACAAACCATTAAGTCAAAAAGAGTTTGGAGTGAATTGTTTCAAACTCTGAAAGAAAACAACTTCCAACCCAGATTGATCTACCCTACAAAACTATCTTGCAAAATTGATGGAAAAATAAGATACTTCCATGATAAAAAAACAACTGAAGGAATTTATGACTTCAGAGAGTGCTAAAGGATATTCTAGAGATAAAGATGACCATGGTTCTAGGAACAGCAGCAGAGAAGAATCACCAAACAAGACAGGCAAATGAATGAAAGGGAAAAGTGGAGGGCCAACAACAGGAGGATATCATGGCAGAGACAAAACAATGTATGTTAGTTGAACCATTAATATAGATGGCCTCAATTCATCAATAAGAAGAAACAGGGAGAGTAGATCAAGAAACAAGATCCATCTATATACTGTATACAAGAAACATATTTAACTGGAAAGGAAATTCATAGACTGAAAATCAAAGGAGAGAAAACAATTCTTCCAAGTGACAGGAGACCAGAAAAAAAAAAGCAAGAGTAACTTGCCCTTCAACTGCAGAATGGACAAGAACGATGTGGTATTTCCATGCAGTGGAAAGCTACCCAGCTATAAAGTAGAATAATCTCAAGGCTCCTGTAGGTAAATGGACCCAATTGGACACCATGTTTATGGGTAAAACACTTTGAACTCATATGCGTGAACTCTAGCTTGAGAAACAGAAGGAGTTAATGGGATCCAAAGACAAAATAGTTATTCTAAGAGTGATAGAGTAGGAAACACCTTGGAGGGAAAGGTGAAAACTACTGTAAATTTCTTATTGTTTTGTCTTGAATTCTTGTATTGTTTTCACAATTTTGTTAGATTTGGCTTTGTTCTGTCTTGTTTTGTTAGATTTTACTCTGTCAGATGGCAAGGGCAGCTATTTTGAATATAATTGGATATATTATAGTAATCATAGTTTCCTATTATATTGTTTTGAAGCCCTAAAAAAAAAAGAACAGTTCTGTACATAGTATAAATTTTTCATTTGTAGTCAATTCTAGATGCTTAAATCTGTGGATGAGACCCTGCAATTTTCAAGAGTTGATCATATAAAGGAAGGATTACAAATACAAAATATGAGAACTGGAGAAGACAAGATGGCTGATCAGTGAGCATCAAAATACAAAGCCTCCTGGGAGAAACAACTCATACACCAGAATAAAGCACACTGGAGAGACCCAGACAGGGGGAGATGGATCCTCTTGACACAGGAAGAAATTAAAACATAAAAAAGCTCATCAAATACTTTGGGACTACAACTGAGACAGCTGAAGATTGAGGGACACAGCATTTTCATGGTGACCCAGCAAGTGTACACCAGCTTGGATCCGTGCTGGTCAGCAGAGCCGCCCAGACTCGTTCCTACCACCACTCACAGGAAGAACTTCAGCACTGAGGTTGGGGGTTGGTGAGCCCAACAGAGAGCGGAACCAGCGAAGGGACTGTCATTAATCCATGGTCAGTGCTGGGAATGAGACCCCCACCACGGGAAGTGTGCGACCAAATGGGCGACATGTTGGAGTCAGGCAGGTGGAGCCTGAACTGGGAGTGACAGTGACTTCAGTTGGTTGCTCCCTCCCCAGAGCAGATTGGTGGGATTTGCTTGGACCTGGCCATGCCCCTGGCCGGGACCCCATGAGCCTTCCCAAATCGATTCACTGCACCTAGCACACAATAACTGGGTGAAAGGCCCCTGAAGTTTGGTTGGCCCGGTGAGGAGGGGCAGGCATATGCAGCCTGCTTACACCTCAGTGACAAGAGCAGGCAGGAGGGGGCAGAGGTCCCTCGCCAGTGTGCTTTGTAGGAAACATGGCCAACAGGGAAGGGGGCTGGGACCTACACTGTAACCTGTGTGGAGGAAGCCAGGGCCATGACAGGAGAGAGAGGCAGGGGGAGGCCCCCAGCCCAGAATCCTGAGAACACTGAACCAGGAGAAGGAAAAACAAGGGTAACTGAGGGCGGCAAACACACAACATCAGACATGGCTTCAATGGACATTAAGAGATATCTTCGGGACCTTGTAGACAAGCTCAGAACTGAAATATTAAATCAGGTAAAGCAAGATATGAGTAGAGTAATACAATAAATGCTCTCAGGAAGCATCTCTCAGGAAGATACAGATGGAAGAAGGGAGGAACACAAAAAAAGGAGAGAAACATTCGATAAAGAATATAAAGAAAATATAGACTACATGAAGCAGATTCAAAGAGATTACCAGGAAATTAAAAACTCCATAGAAAGCTGGCAAAACACCTTAAAAGAAACTAAGGATAGACTATCAAAACTTGAAGACAAGTTTGCAATGTGTGATCATGAAAGGAAAGATCTCTTAAAAATAACAAGGAAACAGTCAGTACCAATACAAAAGCTGGAAGATGACAAGCCACTCTACAATTTAAGAATAAGAAACATGAACAAAGAAGCAGGAATACATACAGGCGAATTACAAAGGTTATTCACGGAAATAATTAAGAAAAACTTCCCAAGCATGGGAAAAGAAAATGACATTTGGTTGTGTGAGGCATACAGAACCCCAGTCACCTACAACCAAAACAGATCTATCCCCAGACATATAATAATCAAGATGCCAGAAATTCAATATAAAAACAGAATATTAAAAGCCATCAGAGAAAAGAAACAGATTACCTATAAAGGTAAGCCCATCAAAATCATGGCTGACTTCTCGACACAGACCACCAGATCAAGAGGAGCTTGGAGTGAAGTATTCAAAGCCCTGAAAGAGAATAACCTCCAGCACAGATTGATATACCCTGCAAAACTGTCACTAGAAGTTGATGGAGAAACAAGACACTTCCATGACAAAGAGGAACTGGATGAGTTTGTGACCACCAAGCCAACCCTACAGAGAATACTGAAGGACATTCTAGAGAGAGAGAAAAAAATACCAGGATTTTAGGAACAGTGGCAGATAGGCCTCAGTGAGTGGGGCAGGCAGTAGAATGAAGGAGAAAACTAGACAAACAAAGGCAGGAAAATAGCATGGCAGAAATGAGGCAGAGAAGGATAACTAGAAACTAACATAGATGGCCTTGATATGCTATATTGTTAATAGTGCATCAGGATTTAAAACCCACATTACTCATACTACTCTGTTTAGGTATATTATATTCTGTTCCAGTCATTCTACCTGTACTAGATTTGAGGGCACAGACAGTAATCCCAAAAATATTAGGATATAGTATGGTAATCATCCTTAATTTCCTATTAACTTAATCTAAAGCTCTGTAAAACCTACACTGTATTACCATGACTGATCGTAATTGAATCTGGTTTGTTGGATTGCTGTTTTGCATTGATAGATTTTATTCAAAGCTGTTATGATTGATGGTATCAACTCTGAGAGTATAGGCAACTGCACTTAAGATGACAAGATCCACTAGAATATCCACTATGGTTTGATTATTACCTGCCTTTGAAGTTTTATACTGTCTACCATGTTTTATTTTTACTACTATTATTATTTACTGATATACTCAATTATACTGCTGTATTCAATTATACCTGATGATGTAGACATTCCATTGAAGATAATAAGAAACAACACAGTAATCATTGTAGATCACCTTGTACTATGGTTTTATATGACTTTTTGCTTTCATGTTTTTATAGGAATTTGTTCTGTTTTGTCTTGCTAAGTTTTGTTCTTCCCTCTAATACAGAAAGTATAGAAATACATGCAGATTCATGCATGCATAGCTGTTTACACTCTCACTGTTTGACTATCTACTTTGTATGCTTTAATTTTGTAACTTGAGCAACTATTTCTAAGAGGACAATATATAATTTATCATCTAGTGATTTCTCATTGTTTATCTTTTTTTTTTTTGAATTCTGTATTACCTCTACCCTTTACATGCTTTTTTTTCTCTTTAAATTAAAAAAAATGAGTCTTTAAATCCTCAGACCTGATATTTATTTAGGTATTATTTACTTTATCTCAGTAAGATTTTAAAGCTTTAAGTTTATAGAAATCCATGTAGAGACTCATGCATGCGTAGCTGTTCACAGTCTCACTGTTTGAATATCTACTTTGTAGGCTTTACTTTTGTGACTTGAGCAACTATTTCTAAGAGGACAATATGTAATTTATCAACTAATGATTTCTTACTGTTTATCTGTTTTTAAAATTCTGTATTATCTCTACCCTTTACATGTTTTTTTTCTCTTTAAATAAAAAAAATATGAGAACTAGAACTAGAAAAAAACTTGCAAAGCTAAATTAGAATTGCTAGCACCAACATGAATGCATGGCTTTTGGTAGCTAGTTAGGTAACTTGAGATATAGCAACATAGTAAAAAAACAAATGTATGTGTGGATGTGTGTTTTTCCACTGAAAGGACTAGGAAGAGTAATACCCCAAAAGCAATGAGCACACTTAGTGCCCAGATCTTATCTTCTGAATACTATTTTCCACTAAAAGGAAGCAGAAATGTATAGAGAAACAGCTGATAACTGAGCTGGGGCAATGTAAGTAAAGATGAGTCTACAACATCTTGTCCAGTGAACAAGAAAGAAACAAAGAATGAGGAAGACATGTCAAAATGACACTGAAGCCAGTGGAAAAATTGGGAATTGGGAAATATTCCCTGTTGAGAATAAGTGGGAAATTTGGGAAATAATAATAGTGAAATATTATAATCCATTAAATAAAATAGAAAATCATGAATACTATTATGGTTTATACCTAGATTGCACTTCCCAAAAGCCTCATATAATCATAGGTGGAAATTTTTGGAGACAGTGTGAATACAGATTTAGGGTAAATAAAAACCAAGTTAATCCACTGATTGTATAGCATAATTCTTGGTTTGGATAATGGGAAGGCCCACCCTCAGTGTGAGTAGCACTAACCAATAGGCTTGTAGCCTAGATGGGCTACATGAGAAAAGAAAGCTTGATGATGCTGCTTCACTGCTTTCTGCCTTCTCTGCCATACACTATCTCTTCTCTGCCACATCCCTCTGCTATGCTCCCCTGCCTTAGAGTCAACATACTGTGAACTAAACCTCTATAAACTGTGAACCAAAATGAACCTTCAACTTTGGGTGTCTGTTAATCTGTCCCTGCAATGAGAAAGCAGCTAAGACAAGTACATAGAGACATAAAAAAATCAAAGTAAAGTTTAAGACAAATGGGATATTTATATAGCTTCAAAATACTTTTTCACAAAGTACTTACTGAACCAAAAGTTGAGAAAAGCCAGCTTTAGAGAGGAGACTTGATAAACACTACTTCAAACAAGTAAGTGATCAATGTGAATGAAAGTGTACATTAAATAGATGTGTAAAACACTGGACCACCTCCTTAATGTTTAGTGTCAGAATTACATAACCAGTTGCTGAATCCCAAAGGAATGATAGTCTACAAAATAACTGCCCAGGCTATTGAAACATTAGGTAAACTAGAAGGGTATAATACAACTCAGTTCATATATTAATATATCCTTAGATGTGTACATGGAAGGAACTTAAGTCTTCAAATTACACTTAACTATCATCCAGAATATTCAGTAAAGAAAAACTACTGTCTTTACTTCTGAGTTAGCAGCCTAAAGACTATAAATGGACATAGCTTCTTTCTAGATAGACTAGATGTGGTGTTGGGGTTTGAAGGCACGAACCTATTATAGTTTTCTGTGTATGAGACTCTAATTTACTGTAGACACCTTCTCTGAAAACTTTAAAAGTTGGCTGGCTTGGTAACTAGGACACTGCAATTATTTTGCAAACTCTAGTCCAGGCTTTTAGCCAATGTCCATCTGCAACAGCAAATGGTTAGTAGCACCAACTCCTAAAACCTGAATAGTAGCCATAAACTGAAGTGCAAGACATTAACCTATGAACAGCAGTGATATGCCCTCTGAATAACAGATCTCCTGGGATCTCCCCATCCCAGGATAGATTTCTAGTCTTAATATTCTGAGCTTGTTGCAAAAACAGCAGTAAGAAATCTGTCATTCTAAGTCAGCTGAAAGGGTGATGATTAATATAGAACATCAGTCAGTGGAGGCAAGTACTTTATTCTGGCAGTGCTTCTGAAATATGTGGTAGGAAACTCAACAGAAACGTGGAAAAGTACATGGAACCTGAAACTACTTCAAACATCTCACTGAAAGGAACAGCAAAATGATCCTCCTCGTTACATTTTAAGCCAGAGAAACTCTCAGTGGGACAAAAGCAGTCACCATCTGGCTACTCAGGGCCATATCTCAGCCAAACCAGTAGACAATGCAACAATCTTCTTGCTAAAACCTAAGTAACTAAGGACAATAGTCATCTTGGCATCTACAGAAGCCAAAAATCTGGAGACTGGAAATAAAACTAGGTATTTCTCAGTTATCTATAAGTGATGGAACTAATATATAATTTAAGCATTACCAAAATATGGCAAGGGGGGCCAAAACTAACAATGACATCCTTAGAGAAATCAATCTAATCAATCAGTTCTGGAAATAATAAAATGTAGCTCAGGATTAAATGATAATTGGCAAGTTTAATTTATGTTATGGTTTATGTCAGTGGCCCCCAAGCCTCGTGGAATTATAGATATGACCAAATCTAGCATTTGTGATTGGTTCATTGTCTCATGCTTGGATTGGTGGTGTGTTTCACCCACCCAGGGGTAGAGCCAGGATATGATGTAATGACAGAAGGAAGGTGTGTCTCCCTCTCTTGCCGTTTGCGTCTTGCAGTTGCGGCTGCCAGGAACTGCGGCCCTGCCATACCACCCTGCCTTGGAGCCAACTGGACTAAAACCTCCAAGAACTGTAATAAACCTTTCTTTCCCTAACTGTGGGCATCAGGTATTTTGTCTCAGCAATGAGCAAAAAGTAACTAAGACAGCTTAAAATAATGTTTTTCATTTTTCATTTATTCTATTTTTATATTTTACTTCTAAATCATTCACATTATTCTATTTAACAAATATATAGCTTTTATTTTCCAAGGCATAATTTTAAGTACTATACAAATACTAGCTCATTTCACCTTCATAATAACTTTATTAGCATATTTTAGATATGAGTGTACTGGCAATGGTATGCCTTACATAGTCTAAAAGACTTTCTAAATTTAGTGAAATAAAAATACTCAAGCAAAACATATTTTATACAATGGAATATTACTCAGCTATAAAAAGGATAACCTTGAAGCTTTTATAGGTAAATTGAGGCAACCTGAGACCATACTCATAAGTGAAATAAATCAAACTCACTTTTATGCGTATTGTATTATCTCCCTAGTATAAAGATAAAAAGCTAAAAAAGTAATAAGATCCAAAATGTACAAAAGATATTGTAATAATGAAAGGGAAAGAAAGTGCTCAAAAAAGGAAAGAACAGCTGGGATGGGGAAAGGAGAAAAGCAAGAAAAGAAAATATTATATGTATGTTGGTAAACATATAAAAATGTATGTATATATATATATATATGTAAGATAGATAACTATACCACTAATCTCATTATTTTATTAAAAAGGACAGTTTGTGCTGTCATTGTTTGATCATTTTTGTGTCTAGATCTTGTAACCTGAACAACTACTTTTAAGACAACAATATGCAATATATTAACTGTTAACTTCCTACTATTTTTTAAAAATTCTGTATAATTTCTATCCTTTTTTCTGTTTTGCATTTTAAAATAAAATACTCAAGCTGACTCTAGATTTCTTTTTAAGTAGAATTTTAGAAGACAAAAAAAGAAAACAATACTTAATATTCTAGTGAACAAACACATCCAAGAATCTAGACAGAAAAAAAGGATAAAATAACTTTTTACTTAAATATTTTTTAAAAATCCTTATAAAGTCAAATCCTGTTTATTCTAGTGGTGTGTATTTCAACCATAGGTGAGGTGAATTTGAATAACAATGACTTTAATATTCATTGCCTAATTCTAGTGTTTTTGTTCTCCCCATCTGTATGTCTGTTTTCTTCCTTGCATGAATCACTTCTCTCTGACTCCTGGAAGAAGAAATTATTGGAGGACTCTCCTTCTGACAGATGATGGGACTAATAGATTGGCAAATAAGAGTACCCAATATGAAAGGATGTACTTCAAAGGCACAGCTCATCAAAGTGACTTTCCAGAAAGCTGTGAGATCTCGCTGAGCTGGACTGGTCTGGTTTTCTCATTCCTTTACCTCCTGGCTCCAACTGCACTCAGGAGCTCCTCAGCAGTGGAAAGTATTTCAGCACCCAAGTTACTGCCTCCATCTGTACCAGCTGGGGAGAGTGAGAGATCCTTGCCAGGTGTTACATCTTGTATTTTGATTAGATAAATGCTCTCAATGGGTATCACTGAATAATATTATCACCTAATTCTCATGGGGGTTTTTTTCTCCTTCTTGAAGTATTTGACACTAGTTTTCACATTAGGATTTGAAACGCAATAAGGATTTGTGCCAGGATAGCCTAGTGTGTTGAGTGATACAAAAGGTAAGGATGAATCATCAGTGATGTAATCAGAAGTGTGTTATTGGAGCTGCAGTAACACATGTTACAGGAGAGGGGAAAAAATGAGTTCAAAAGGACTTCCCATGCTATGAAACCAAATGAAGATTTTATCTTCCAAGCTGGGTAGTGTTGACAATCCAACAAACATCCAAATGTAAACAAGGATTCTGATTGTCATGATGATTATATAGGTTTGTGTTGTCATATAAATGAAGCATTTGGATGCTTTTGTCACTGTCTTATAACTGTACTATAAATACAACCTCAGAGGGAGTCTTTTTTACTATTAATATCAGGGAATGTTGCCCATTTATTTCCCTTTGTACTTTCTTCACTTCTCAGCTCAAAGCCTGCCCAGAACAGAAACTAGTGAAGATTTCCTGAATCCATGAAGATGACTAACAGAAAAAATGTAAATGAAGCCCTTTGAGGGTAACTTTTTCAAACATTGCTTTGGTATACATTGTCTAATTACAGCAGAAACAGATCCCAAAAGGCCATTATGTCATGCTCCAAAGAATCGATGTACATCTTATCTTCCTACAACCTTAAACTTGAATTAAATATAGTCTATATAGACAACAAAAGTCTATATTATTTTCCACTCAGTGAACCAACTCTGTGATTCTAGAGTACAAATAGGGTGATAGAAATGAACATGAAGACAAAATATCTTTTCCATCTCTTTCAAGACTGAAACATATGATTGACCTATGCCCAGTGTCATGTTTAAAAAACTTAGAAATAATTCAACACTAGACTTACAGTGCTGTCATCATTGTTTCACCTGCTGGTAAAACCCATATTTTTCTAAACCTCCTATGGCTTTGGACTTGCAGGGCTATCTATAATAGAGATTTACTTTCTTACATGTTCAGAAACTATAATAAAACACTCCTCTTGTCATCTGAAAAACCAAGTAACTGATACAGGCTGTTCTCTTCCTTCACCTTCTACAGGTGATGCCTGTGCTTCCAGAATGGTGCAGGGTGCATTATGGTAGAAACTGCTCTACAAGGTCAGCCACTGACTGGCAGGTCAGGTATGGTACTTCCCATCCCAGTGGGAAGAGAGTGACCCTGCTCATCTGCCTGGAAGTAGCTGACTTCCTCAAAAGGCCAGGCACAAAACTTGAAGAAAATCTTGCTGTGTATTCCATAGAGGAAAATGTTTTTATGGCTCATTCATCACCAAAGTATACCATAAAATTATGGACTTCAAAACGTCATCCCTTACTTTCAGTATCTCACAGTGTACATGTGTGTGTGTGTGCCTTTGTTGTTGTATCACTACTGTATCCATCCCTGTCCTTATGATTTTCTCATTCCTGGAGAAAGAAAAGATTAAAAGTTTCCAGAAGATAAAGTCTTCAGAGAATAGAACATTAAAACAGTTATTTTGTGTCATATCCAAAATTCCTCAAAAGTAAGTAAATGCATCTATTTACAAAATATCTGCTATACTTATATGAATAGTCATGTGATTTGATAGCTGAAAACACTGGTTCATTACCTTTTCTGGATGTTGGAATCATGCAGAGTAATTTTCCTTAATATTTATGATTGAATTACAGCCCCTTCACCCCACCCCACTCCTTTGACTTAATTTGTTAGAATATCACTAGATTGGAGATTGGCGGTTAGCCTCTAAATTAAAGAATATTGATTCTTTAGCCCTGAATTGCTCTTCTTTCCTTTCCTTCCCTGCTTTTTAGGAACAAGAGAGGAGGAACCACATAGACCAAGCAGTTTTGTTTGCTCTGAATGTATTAAATGCAGCAAGTAGCAGAATGCATTGCTTCTTATACCATGCTTGATGAAGAGAGATGAATAAGACCTTCTCAGAAACAGTTCACCATTTGGTTTCTAAGCCTTTCAGTGTACCCTGTTGGATATTTCCTATGCCTGTCCACTTAATCTCAAACCAAAACCTCCCTTCAAAGACACACCCACTTTTCTAGAGCAGGCCTGAATGTTGAATAGATGGAATAGGCTTTCACCTACACAGAACTGAGGGAGATCCAGCAAAACTACCCTCTTTCGTAAGTTTCTACTTTACTGTATTTAAAAATAAGCAATTGATATTTCAGTTACATAATTTTTTTTAAGTTGAAAAATCTATCCATTAAAATTGAAGTGATCCTGGTAGATGAAATAATAAAACAAACTCTCTTCAATTAGAGTTGAACATTAATTTCCATCTTACATGATAAATTTGTTTGACTGGTAGTAACTAGTCAGAACACTGCAATGAGAAAATAATGTATCACAAGCAAGTTAGATTAATTGTAAACAATAAAAGTTTACATAAAAGCTTCACATTAGCAAATCTATAAATATGATCTTCCAGCTAGACATGGTGGTACATGCCTGTAATCCCAGGGGGCTGAGGCAGGAGGATCACTGTGAGTTCAAGTCCAGCCTGAACTGCATAGTGAAACCCTGTCTCAAAAACCAAAAAAATAAAAAATAAAAAGAAAGAAAGAAAGAAAAGAAAAGAAAAAATATGATCTACAGATCAAAGAAGAAAAATTTTATTATTACTTCACAACATGTAGAAACTAGTTGAGCAATTTAACTTCCATTTATGATTTTAAAAAACAACTTCACTGAGCAGCTCATTTTCCAGACCCATTTCTGTCCCTCTCAGACAGAAGCTTTCTTTCTTTCATTACATTTCCCAACTCTAAAAAAAGAAAAAAAAACTGAATAAAAGTCAAATAAGGAACTTCCTTAACTTTCCCAAATCTACCAAAAATTTATAATAAATATAAATTTTCATGATGAAACATTAGAAGCATCCTATTAAAATCAATAACCATAAAATAATATCTATTAGTATCACATCTGTTTAACATTATATAAGAGGTTCTAAACAATATAAAGAATCAAAAGAAAGGCAAACATTTAGAAATGAAATAATGAAGCTCTTCATTTATAAAAGTTGTGATTTCCATATAGGAAATCCCAAATAATCTGACAAAAGTACAGTAATAGAACTAGCAAAAACATTCAGTAATGTGTTTAAATGTGAGATTAATACACAAAAATTAATTACACTTTTATATATCAGCAACAAATGAGCAATATATTATGCAATATGATGCTGCTTATAAAAGCTGTTTGAAGAAATCAAACAAAACAAGCACAAGATCTTTATTAACTTTCTAAATTTATCAGAGATACTGAAGAATACCTAAATAAATGCAAATAATGTTTTCATGGAAGATATCAAAAGTCAATATCAAAAAGGCATTAATATCCCCAAAAAATGGCTCATAGATTCAATTCAAATCACAACTTTTCAAGTAACCTCTTATCTGACTCTAAAATTTACATGGAAAAATTAGTATCAAAAAATAGACAAGAAAGTTGTGATGAACAAAACCAGTAGAGATTTGCTCAACATGATCTCAAGGCTTATTATAGAAACATCATAATTAAATCCAGGTGTTAGCAACAGGAAATAAACATCATTCATGCAAATGAGAAATGGTAAAATAATAATTATTATTATAATTACAATGGTGATGATAGTGATAAGCCACTCAACAAAATGACTGGAACAATCAAAAATCCTTGTAAAAAAATAAAGTTGGACACTTTCCCACAACATAGGCAAAATCAATTCTCCAAGAGAAATAAATACATAAATATGAAGACAAAGTGTAAAAACTCTTAAAATAAAAAGAATATTCTTATGATCTCAAAATAGAAAAAGTTTTAAAGATTTTTTTAAAAACATCAAATTATATGGTCATATCATCTGACATGAAAAACTTGCTAACGCTATTCATGTTAGAAATTTGGCAAGCTAGAAACAAAGGACTGTTAACCTCAACTTTGTGAAGGCATCCACAAAAATAAATATAGCTACAACTTCATTTAATGGTAATAGACTGAAAGATTTTCTCATAACATCAGGAGTGAGGTATGTCTGATGCCCCCTTTCACCACTCTTAGTTACTATAGTACTAGAAACTCTATCCACTCCAGTGAGGCATAAAAATAAATTAAAAATATACAAATTCAGGTGCAGTATGCCTGTATTCAATCCAGCCACTCAGGAGGCTGAAGCAGGATTACTGGGAATTCAAGGCCTGTCTGGGGAATTTAATAAGATTTTCTCTCCAAACAACAAAAATAATTTTAAAGGTTGGAGGTATATCTCAGAGGCTAAACTCAGCTAACAAGGGTGAGCTCCAGGGTTCAATGTCTAACACTGGAACAAAATAAAGCAAAGAAACACAAATTGGAAAGGAAGAAACAAAATTATATTTGCAAATGACATGATTGTTATCTGCACTGAATACCCCAAAGAAATCCAAAAATATCTTACAACTAAAAAATGAATTTGGCAAGATCAAAGAGTACTAAATCAATACTCAAAAGTCAATCTTATTTCTACATATTAATAATAAACATACCAAAATTAAAAATCACAACTATGCCAAAATTAAAAATCACAAAAATCCCAAAATTAGATCACAATCCCATTTATAATTGCTCCTGTGGAAATGAAATATTTAAGTATATTTATTTTTTTATTTAAAGAGAAACAAAAGTGTGTAAAGGTTAGCAATAATACAGAATTCCAAAAAAAAGATAAACAATAAGAAATCACTAGTTAATAAATTACATATTTTCCTCTTAGAAATAGTTGTTCAAGTTACAAAATTAAAGCATACAAAGTAGATAGTCAAACAGTGAGAGTGTAAACAACTCCACATCCATGAGTCTCTACACGTATTTCAACCCTTTCTGTATTAGAGGAAAAAACAAAATTTAGCAAGACAAAACAAAACAAATTTCTATAAAAATATGAAACCAAAAAGTCATCATATAAAACCACAGTACAAGGTGATCTACAATGATTACTGCGTTGTTTCTTATTATCTTCAGTAGAATGTCTATATCATCAGGCATAATTGAATATAGCAGTATAATTGAGTAAAGCAGTAAATAACAATATTAGTAAAAAAATAAAACATTGTAGACAGTATAAAACTTCAAAGGCAGGTAATAATCAAACCATAGTGGATATTCTAGTGAATCTTGTCATCTTCAGTACAGTTGCCTATACTCTCAGACTTGATACTATCCATCATAACAGCTTTGAATAAAATCTATCAATACAAAACAGCAATCCAACAAACCAGATTTGATTACGATCAGTCATGGTAAAACAGTGTAGGTTCTACAGAGTTTAGATTAAATTAATAGGAAATTAAGGATGATTACCATACTATATCCTGTTATTTTTGGGATTACTATCTGTGCCCTCAAATCTAGTACAGGTAGAATGACTGGAACAGAATATAATATATCAAGCAGAGTAGTGTGAGTAATGTGTGTTTTAAATCCTGGTTCACTATTAACAATAGAGTGTATCAAGGCCATCTATGTTAGTGATTCTAGTTATCCTTCTCTGCCTCATTTCTGCTATGCTATTTTTCTGCCTTTGTTTGTCTACTTTTTCTTTCATTCTACTGCCTGTCCCACACATTGAGGCCTTTCTGCCACTGTTCCTAAAATCCTGGTATTTTTTTTCTCTCTCTAGAATATCCTTCAGTATTCTCTATAGGGTTGGCTTGGTGGTCACAAACTCGCCCATTTCCTCTTTGTCATGGAAGCATCTTGTTTCTCCATCAACTTCTAGTGACAGTTTTGCAGGGTATATCAATCTGTGCTGGAGGTTATTCTCTTTCAGGGCTTTGAATACTTCACTCCAAGCTCCTCTTGATCTGATGGTCTGTGTCAAGAAGTCAGCCGTGATTCTGATGGGCTTACCTTTATAGGTAATCTGTTTCTTTTCTCTGATGGCTTTTAATATTGTTTTTATATTGAGCCATCAATATAAAAATATAAATATATATTTCTAGCATCTTGATTATTATATGTCTGGGTATAGATCTGTTTTGGTTGTAGGTGTTGGGGTTCGGTATGCCTCACACAACCAAATGTCATTTTCTTTTCCCATGCTTGGGAACTTTTCCTTAATTATTTCCATAAATACCTCTGTAATTCACCTGTATGTATTCCTGCTTCTTCGTTCATGTTTCTTATTCTTAAATTGTTGTTTTTAAGAGATCTTTCCTTTCATGATCACACGTTGCAAACTTGTCTTCAAGTTTTGATAGTCTACCCTTAGTTTCTTTTAAGGTGTTTTGCCAGCTTTCAATGGAGTTTTTAATTTCCTGGTAGTCTCTTTGAATCTGCTTCATGTAGTCTATATTTTCTTTATATTCTTTATCGAATGTTTCTCTCCTTTTTTTGTGTTCCTCCCTTCTTCCAACTGTATCTTCCTGAGAGATGCTTCCTGAGAGCATTTCTTTTGTTACTCTACTCATATCTTGCTTTACCTGATTTAATATTTCAGTTTTGAGCTCATCTACAAGGTCCCGAAGATATCTCTAAATGTCCATTGAAGCCATGTCTGATGTTGTGTGTTTGCCACCCTCAGTCTCCTTGTTTTTCCCTCTCCTGGATCAATGCTCTCAGGGTTCTGGGCTGGGTCCTCCTCCTGCCTCTCTCTCCTGTCATGGCCCTGGCTTCCTCCACACAGGTTACAGTGTAGGTCCCAGCCCCCTTCCCTGTTGGCCATGTTTCCTACAAAGCACACTGGCGAGGGACCTCCACCCTCTCCTGAATGCTCTTGTCACTGAGGTGTAGGCAGTGACTGTGTTTGCCTGCCCCTCCCCACTGGGCCAGCCAAACTTCAGGTGCCTTCACCTGGTTAGTACTTGCTAGGTGCAGGGAATTGATTTGGGAAGGCTCATTGGGTCCTGGCCAGGGGCGTGGCCCAGTCAAAGCAAATCCCACCAATCTGCTCTGGGGAGGGAGGAACCAACTGAAGTCACTGTCACTCCCAGTTCAGGCTCCTCTTGCCTGATTCCAACATATCGCCCATTTGGTCACGCCCTTCCTGTGGGTGGGGTCTCATTCCCAGCACTGACCGTGGATTAATGAAGGTCCCTTTACCATCTCTGCTCTCTGTTGGGCTCACCAACCCCCAACTTCAGCACCGCTGTGCTTCCTGTGAGTGGCGGCAGGAATGAGTTTGGGCAGCTCTGCCTACTGGGGCAGATTCAGGACTTTGCAAACTTGGCAGGTTGCTGCGAACAAAAATGCTGTGTCCTGTAATTTTTAGCTTTTTCAGTTGTAGTCCTGAAGTATTTGATGAGCTTTTTTACGTTTTAATTTCTTCCTGTGTCAAGAGGATCCATCTCCTTCTGTCTGGGTCTCTCCAGGGTGTTTTATTCTGGCAAATGAGTTGTTTCTCCCAGGAGGCTTTGTATTTTGTTGCTCGCTGATCAGCCATCTTGTCTTCTCCCCTACTTAGGTATATTTAAAGCACACTATTTATGCTGAAATTGGCAAAATAATGATGAATAAATCAATCTCCTAAATAAATGGAGAGTTGTGTGTTGATGGTTTGGGAGACAAAATAGTAAAAATGTAGATGGAATATAATGCCTATCAAAATTCCATTGGGATTTTTGTAGACATAGACAAGCTTATTCTAAAATATGTAAGGAAGGACACAGTCCCCTGAATAGCTAAAGTAATCTTAATAAAGAACAAAGTGGAAAGAGTCACTGTAACCCATATTAATGTTTATTATATAACTGCAATAGTCAAGGGCATGATATTAATAGAAGATAATCAAAATGATCAATTGTAAAGAATAAAGAATGCGTAAATAAACTCATACTAACATCCTCAACTGATTTGCAACAAATGTGCCAGAGTAATTTCAGAAGGAAGAAGGAATTCTTTTCTATAGTTGTTGCTAGACCAAAGAACATCTATAGGCAAAATATAAACCTCAATGTAAAAGTCATACATTATAAGAAATTAACTGAAGATCAAATCACAGACTTAATTGCAACATGCAAAACTAAAAAATTTTTAGAGTCTACAAAAAAAATGTCTTAGACTTGATATCAAAACAACACTCTGTAATAGGAAAAACTGATAGATTGGATTTCATCAAAATCACAAATAATAACTACACAAGAAAAGATTGATGGGGTCAGAGATTTAGTTCAGTAGCATAAGCACCTGCCTTGCAAGATCAAGGTCATGAGTTTGATCCCTGGTACCAAAAAAAAAAATTGATAATTTGACTATATGGAAATTAAGCATAATGATACACTGAAAAGGATTACAAAGCAAAATGAGAAACCAAACACTAAGAGAAGATGTTTAAAACAGATATGACCAAGGTAACAGTAGCAAAAATACATTATAAATTTTTAGATTAGTATTTACAAAGTCAAACAACCCAATTGAAAATGGTCAAAAACTAGAAAGAACTGTTGAAGGTTGTCTCCTTGTTTTAAAGAGCTGTCCTTCTTTAAATTAAGTTTTAAGCTTTCATTATATTTGATAGTATTTTTGAGAAAACTTAAAGCTGAACTGAAATTCTTATTTGGATAACCAGCTATCACCAAACTCGGTTGGCTTTTCACCTCTACTTCTAAATCTTCTCACTATTTTCCCACATAGCCAAGTTTGCTCTGTTAGCTGTTTGGAAGTAGCTCGTTTGGTTTCAGGGTAATTGACTTCAGTTCACTTTGCCAAGTCAGTTCTAGTTAATTCATTATACAAAAGGTAGTAGTGGTAATCTATGCTTTTTTTTACTGTTTATTTTAATTTTTCATCTTTCCCTTGCGGTACTGCCTCTATAGCACCAGAAAAAAGGTTCCATCATCTACACTTTTTAAGATAAATGTTTTGTTTTACGGTTTATAGGGTAATTGTGATTGCTAGTTTTGGGGCTAGAATGGGTTCCAAGTGGTCACTGATAGTTGAAAACTTCCGGGCGTAGGCCAGATCCTTTGTTTTAAACTACACTTTGTTTCCAAGCACACTTTCCAGTATGCTTACCTTGTTACGACTTGTCTCCTCTCATATTTGCTAATTTTGGGGGTTTTTTAATCTTTTAGATATTTGAGAAGGGTGACAGGTGGTATGTACGTGCTTTATGGCTCTCCATTCTTTTCAATTAAGTTCAATTAAGCTCTCAATTCTTAATTTACTACTAAATCCTCCTTATATCTTTGTTTCATAAAGATTTACATTTGTTGTTCTTTAATAAGAAAATGTAGCCCATTTCTTCCCACTCATCAGCTACACCTTGACCTAATGTTTTTATGTAGTATACTTATGCTTATTTTATTCCCATGATTGGGTTTGCTGAAGATGGTGGTATATAAACTGTATTAGCAAGAAGTGGTGAGGTAGATTGGGATTTATTGATTATAGAACAGGCTCCTCTAGGTGGATATAAAGCACTGCCAAGTCCTTTGAGTTTTAAGCCATTGCTAGTAGTTCTGGGCAAAAATTCTTGTTGTGTGAACTTTTTATGTTTATGGCTAAGCATAGTAGGGTATCTAATCCCAGTTTGTACCTTAGTTTTCATGTATTCAGACATACTAAGATTACTTTTGTTTTTGATTTACATTTTATCTGGAGTTTTTTATGACCTAGATAAAATTTAGTCTTATTTTTTATATTTCTTAAACATGTTTTACACCAGGAATTTATTAGTTTGGGTTAATCATGTGACCCCAGTGACTGGCACGAAATTTACCAACCCTTAGTAGTTGCATGACTTAGTCAAACTTTCATTTACCACTTAATTTTTATTACTGCTGTCTCCCATGGAAGTGTGGTGAAGCAAGGTGTTATGGCTACTCTGTAGTGTGCCTGATACCTTCTCCTTTTAGCCTTTGTGGTTTAGAGGGCATTCTCACCGGTGTGATGACTCTCACATGTATAATTCTGCAAATAACTAATAAAAAGGCCAGGACCAAACCTGTTGTTTATGGAGTTAAAAACTCATCTAGACATTTTCAGTGCCTTGCTTTATTTATAAGCTACATGAACGCCACAGGTAAAACATTGTAGGGTTCATAGAATGGGCATGCATTTGGAGGGGTTAAGGACTACACTCTATGAATATGATGAGCTTTGTGTTGTATTGATGTAACAGGTGGAGGAGGAAAAAGAATGTTAACATGCTATTTTAAGTGTAAGTTAATTCTTGTTTTGGGGGTTTGGCAGGAGTTAGTGAGCATTATGTGGGTGTTTGAGCCTATAAAGTGAATAGTGTTTTACCAGTAGTTAAGGGGGTTTGTTAATAGATACCTGTTACTGTACACACACTGTACAATAGATACCTGTTACCTGTTACTGTACACACACATGCACACATGTATACATATGTATGTACACGTATACACATTTAAAGATTATGTCCTTCAAGCATTAAAAGAATTCCCACTGATATCTCTTCGCATGGAACAAGATACTTCATTCATAAGTCCAGCTACAATTGAATTGAATAGA
Organism: Hydrochoerus hydrochaeris; assembly: GCA_004027455.1. Taxonomy (NCBI): domain Eukaryota; kingdom Metazoa; phylum Chordata; class Mammalia; order Rodentia; family Hydrochaeridae; genus Hydrochoerus; species Hydrochoerus hydrochaeris. Next base: position 126,315 of record PVLA01005069.1, on the reverse strand, counting down.
ACCATGCCTTTGACAGCAATGGTGAGTCACAGTATCCCTGAAAATAAAAAGATACCAAATGCATGAACCCCATACCCATCTAAAAAAGAATAGATATATTTTGAAAAATGTGTGTAGTGGAATATAATTTGATGAATATGAATATAACTCTAAATTACAACACAGAAGGATCTTAGAAGCATAATATTGCATCAATGTAAAACACAAAAGACTGAATATGGTATGAAATCATTTTTAAAAATCAAAAGTCAGGAGCTAAAGATGGCAGATCAGTAAGCAATAAAATACAGAGCCTCCCTTAGAGAAACAGCTCAGATGGCAGAATAAAACACACTGGAGAAGACCAGATGGAGGGAGATGGATCCTCTCAACCCAGGAAGAAACTATAAGGAAAGGAGCCAGTCAAACTTGCAGTTGCTGCGCTACCATTGGAGCAGCTCAGATTCGCAGCCTCTTATTGGAGCCGCCCACACTTGAGGGCGTGGTACACTTAACCACTGGAGCCATAGTCACACTTAAGTTGGGGGTCAGCGAACCCAACGGAGAATAGAGCAGGCCTGGAGACCTATACTTACCTGTGGTGAGTACTGGGAATAAGACCCTCCCACAGGAAAGGGGCAACCAATCAGATGACATATTGGAATCTGGCAGGATGTACATGAACAAGGAATGGCAATGACTTCAGTTGGTTGCTACCTGCCCAGAGCAGATTGGTGGGATCTGCTTGGGATGGGTCACGCCCCTGGCTGGAACCCAATAGCTAGAGATGAAATTGTCCCGAAGTTGTCCCAACTGGTTCTGTATGCATGGCACATACGAACTTGGTGAAGGCCCCTGCTGGTTGACTGGTTCAGAAGGGAGGGGCTGGCATACATTGCCTCTGCTTGCACCTCAATGACCAATAGCAAACTGGAGAGGGCAGAAATCCCTAGCCAGCATGCTTCAGAAGAACCACAACCAACAAGGAAATGGGCTGTGGTCTCCACCATACACCTGTATGGAAGAAACCAGAAACATGACAAGAGAAAGAAAGACGAAAAAGCCCCCATCCCCAACCGAGTGAATATTGATCCAGGAGAGGTATATACAGAAGAGACTGAGAGCAGCAAACATGCAATATCAGAAACAGCATTGGCTGACATAAAGAGATATCTTCATGACATCATAGATGGGCTCAAAACTGAAATATTAATTCAAGTAAAGCAAGATATAAGAAGATTAATAAAAGAAATACTAAGCACCTCTCATGAAGACACAGACAGAAGAATGGAGGAACACAAAAAAGGGAAACATTTAATAAAGAATATAAAGCAAACCTAGAATACATGAAACAGATTTAAAGAGAATACCAGGAAGTTACAAACTTCATGAAAAGCTGGAAAAATTGCCTAACAGAAACTAGAGACAGATTTTAAAAACTTGAAGATAGGTTTGCAATGAATGTCTGATTGTAAAAAGAAAGATCTCTTAAAAATAACAAGCAAACAGGCAGTAACAATACAAAGGCTAAAAGATGACAGGACGATCTATAACTTAAGAATAAAAAATGTGAGTAAAGAAGCAGGAGTAAACACAAAGGAAATACAAAAGCTATTCACAGAGATGATTAAGGAAAACTTGTAAGCATAGTAAAAGGAAATGATATTTGTATGTGTGAGGCATACAGAACTCCAGCCACCTACAACCAAAACAGAGCTACACCCAAACATATAATAATCAAAATCCCAGAAATTCATCACAAGAACAGAATATTAAAACCTGTCTGAGAAAGGAAACTGATCACCTATAAAGGAAAACCCAACAAAAATCATAACCAAAAGACTTTCTAACAGAATTATTCAGAAATAAAATAGATTATTTTCTGAAACAGTCAATTTATTGCTGGAAAAATCTATCTTTGGAGAGTTTTCTAATTTCCAGTGGTTTAGAATAAATTATCTTATCTGTCCCTTTTATCATTGTTTCATTAATTTTTTTGCAAAGCATTTTACAATATGATTCTTTATTTGTTCTTTGGAGAAAAGAAACTAGTTTTTGTTGACAATAGAAAGACGCAGTTCAAAAACACCTATCTGTTGCAGGAAGAGCCAGTACATGACTTGAGCTTGGACTAAAGTGCCCACAAATAAACTCACTGCAGGGGGTCCTTTTCTTAAATGGAAACGTAGACAAGAAGTCAGCATTTGCAGAGCCTCACTTTCATTTACATAACCATTTGAAGTAATACAGTAAGAAGACACCAATAGCAATTCTCATTTTGATACAAAATGTAACATTAGCTTTTTTCCACTTTCAACATAAACAGTACATTTATAGTCCACTTAACACTAAAAGGTAATTTTCTCCTAATGAACAGAAGAGTTGTTAAAAAAAGTCATGATATAGGAGGAGTGGTGACTATTTTTAATGAAATTATGCATGCTTGATTCTTATTACCATAATTAGCTTTTCTCGTGTTATGGGTTTTGTGAGTTTGTATTCTAGTAGAGTACTAAATCAATAGCAATCTCATTAGGGTCTGAAAAGGAAAGTGCAAGCCAAGTGAACTTTCCCATATGGATGTAAAATAAACTGCCATCAATTAACAAAAAAATTTTTTCCCCCTACTCTTGTGGAACTTGAATTTATCAAGAATACAGCTTTTCTCAGAGAGAGAATTTTATCATTTTTGGGGAAGCAAAATTTACCATGAAAGGTAAAATGTGAAAGAATGTGCTGTTGTGTTACTTTTTCTAATCCCTTTCCTTGTTATCCTTGTTATCTGTGATTTCATTTTGAGGTCCTTGATTTAATAACACAAATTCTAAGTTGAGGCAATAAAAACAAAAGAAGGCTTATGAAACTCACAAACATAATACACTGAAAAGAGTGTGTAGACTTTGCCTATCCTTTCATTGCCACAGAGGATGACTGTGAACTGTATCTAAGTTCTCTAGAGGAACAGAACCAACAGAATGTACATATATTTATGAGAACGATTTCCTAGATTAGCTTATATGATGAGAGGCTGGATGGTCCCACAATGGCTCTGTACAGGTTGGAGTGTTGTGAAAACCACAAGCCACATAGAGAAGCTTAGAAGAGAGATCAAGGATGCACTCCAAGTCTGAGGCTAACATCCTGGAAAACCCCTAGATCACTGCTGGTGTGAGTTTCTTTCAGAGGGTGGAGAGTTCAGTTTGATGTCTGCAGGTAATGGCAGCAGCAACAAACACACCCGCTCAAAAAGAGGCAAGTGTGTACAAACTTCCTTTTTCTTTTTGTCTTTCTTCTCAGCCTCCAGTCCTTTGATGATGTTGCTCATCTTCAGCATGGGTTTTTCATGCTGACCCACCTGCTGACTGCCTCTGAAAATGACCTCAAGTATAAAAATCAAAAGTTTACTTTGCCAAGTTTGTAGGCATTTCTTAATCCAACCAAGCTAATGACCAAGAAGAATCTTCATATGAGGTATCTTCCAATTACAGTTTTTTAAAAAAACTCACTCAAGGCATTTGTATTATTTGCTTGGCTCCTGGATTGTCATCTTTAATCATTGGTGTGATCAAACATCATTTAAAACCCTACTCTGTATAAAGTATATTAGCATCATCGCATCTCTTGAACTTAAAATTTGATGTTGTTTTAATGGCAGTGATAAATATTATGTTCCTGCAGTGTACCAGGGTCGTGGGTTAAGTTCTTCATAATTGTTGCCTTATCTTACGGCAATCCAGTGAGGTAAAGGTTAATTTTAGAATTCATTTTCCACATGGAGAGATTGAGGCTCACAGAAGTTAAGGTAGTTCATTTAGTGAGAAATACAACTGTGATAGGGGCTGACTTCTGACTCTGGATAATGTACCCTTCATCAGTATGATTTTTGATCACTTACCACCTATCCCAGTTATATACAAAGTTGTATATAACTAAATTTAAGGTTAACTTCATTGATAATCCACAAACCTCTTATTTTGATTGCTAATAATAAATACCAATGATCATAGTGGAAGTGTATAATAATAAAAATCTATTATAGAAACCATTTGCTATTTAAATTTAAAATACCATACTACTTAATTAGACATAGGAATCTAAATGAGAAAAGAAGTGCTTGTTGAGTAGAAAAAAGCACAATGTTCTTCCTCAACTCACTTGTATGAATAAAAATGCCCACATATTACTTCAAAGCAATGTAAGTAAAATAGAGCCAAAAATCAATACAAGTAAAACTGAAGAGACTAGAAATTGTGCTTCTATAATAGTGACTAGATTTGTAATAACCTGGAGGAGGAAAAAAAATAGGCTTTTCTTCATAGGAGGCAAGGAAGAAATATGGCATAAAAGCCAGAGGCTATGCTGAGCCAGTGAAATTGTCCATTATTTAAACTGCAGGTGGTGACACTCACATAAACCGGTGTAGCAAGGTGCTGCCAAAGCAAGTGAAGTGAGTGGATTTAGTGTGAAATCCACTGTGGGATTCTGTTCTTCAGGGGAGGGCAGGATTGTGTTCTGCCTAAGGAAGACTAGAAATCCTGACCTTAAAAGAAAACATTGAAAGCTAAATATACTGAGTCTATAATTTCAACCCTGTTAGCAGGTTATTAAAAACTTAGAGGAAAGTTTAGGTAATTAAGATTACTCATGTAGAGAGAGAAGAAAAAGATGGCTGGAAAAGGGAAAACAGCAAGAAGATGAAGAAGAAAGGAAATACCATGGAAAGAAAAAATATAGAAGAAAAAATGTAGTAGAGGAAAGGCTGAGGACTGTGAAAAAGGAGCCATCTAGATGAGTAAGAGGAAAGAACCAGTGTAGACAAAGTGTTGGAACCATGTTAAAAGAAGTATCCAAGCAAGAATTCATGCTTCCAGATGAGAACAGAAGTTGGGAATATTACCCTTCCTCATGCCCATTCTAAGCCTGTGTTTCAGGGTTGTAAATATTTTCTGTAAAGAACCTGATATTAATATGTTCAGCTTTTATAACTTCTTAACTCTGCTGTTGTGAAATACAGCCAAAGAAAATGTGTGTATAAATAGGCATGACTGTGTTCCATTAAAACTTTATATGCACAAACAGGCAGATATCCAGACGTGAGGAATGCTCCGTGGTTTTCCAATCTTATTATATTGCTTTGCTCCCAGTAACACTTCCAACTAACTATTGTCCCATCACCCATGGCACCATCTTCCTCCTCACTCAATACCTCCATTGACTCTAGTCTTTTACAATTATGCTTCTCACCTTTAAAACTTACCTTGCTTTAAAATTAGCCTTCTTGCATTTTTAAGGTAGTAACTAGTAACCACAATAAAAATTTCCTCTCTGGAGGTTCACTAAGGGAAAAGAACTATAATCGAGAGCAGTGATGGGGAACATCTATAGCGTTCAATGATACACAGAGCCCACTGCAGCACACACACTGTCGCTTTGCCACCACTGGCCTCGAGCAAGGGTGTCCAGTCTTTTGGCTTACCCCAGCCATCCTGAGCAACAGAAATTGTATTGGGCCACATATAAATTCTATAATATAGTTAATGTGTACACAATGGGTGATCCAAAAATAGGATTGTTTGAAAGTTTTGAAAAAATCATTACAGTAAATACCACATTGTCATTTAATCCCCCTTACTTCAACACAACTATCCCATCATTCTTGCCACTTTCTGAAGCAGTTCTGTAAGCCCTTTTTTGTGACTGTCTTTATAGCTGTGATAAATATACAATGAATGCTGCTGCTGAGTGTCATCCAACAGAAAGGAAGCTTGTAAAAACATTACGGTGTGTCCTTACCCACCTTATTCACTGGATGTGGTGCTGAGTGACTTCTGGCTCTTCTCCTAAGTCAAAATGCTCATGAAAGGTAAAGGTTTTCAATCAGTTCAGAACATAAAGGTAGCCATAACAACAAAACTAAGGACATTCAGGATAAAGGACTTCCAGAACTGTTTTAGAAAGTATGAAAAACTATGGGATAAACTTATTTGAATCCAGTAGGAGTATTTTGAGTGGGGTTAATAATGATGTATCCTTTCTGAAATAACTTTCTTTAAACTGAACATTAGTTGATCATACCTCATAAATAACAAATTTATTTTATTTATACTTTAACTTATGTATTATTTTATGAAATAATGCAAGCTGTATTTAGCAATTAAATAGAAAACTTACATGTCTGCTTAATAATAAACTCCTAAGTTCACAGGCACACACACACACACGTGCAGGTTGAAGGAATATTTCTAGTAATTTTTGCTTCACTCACCAAGTCCCACATGCCTATGTATCATGTGATATGTGCAGGTTCTGGTCTGACTATGTGCAGGCACAGAGTTAGCCCTTACACTGTGTCCTCCGCTACACAGCATTCCTTTGTCACCTCCTCGGTCAAAACTAGAGCACTGTGAAGTCATTAAAACACATCACTAAAAATCATGTAAGTGTCAAAAGTTCACCGTGTTGTGAGGCTACATTATTCCCTTCCCAGGGGCACACACAGCCTCAGAGCTACAGGCTGGAGTTGCCCACTCTAGAAGTACTGAAGTTTCTTCTGCTGCTGTCAGGTGCACCTTAGTGAACTCTGTTTCACTTATGTCCAACAACATTCTTGAGTCACTAAAGAATTAAATACATATTATGTAAGTCAATATATAAACAAATGTAAAATTTAAGAAATAATTCTTGGCTTTCACTGACTCACTCAAACGTGGGTGGAGATTACTTGCACATCCATTGCTCCCCATCAAAGCCATTGGTACATGAATAGTGAGGAACTCAATCTAGATTAGGAATGCTGGAACTAGGAAAGAGTGATAGAAAATGTATTTGAGGACCAAAAACTTAACAAACTAGTAACGTTTTCCCCAGAAGAGTTTTATTTCTGCTGCGCTGCTAGGACTAGGCGGTACAGTAAGCCCCAAAGTTCTGTCCCAGCAAGAGAGATGAAAAGAAAGCCAATGTAACAGTTAAGAGACGACTAAGTCTATATCATGTTGAAAATAACGTCCAAATACAAATTGTTTGTGACTGCCAAACCTTGATACCAAAGTGTATTTTAAAATTCATTAAAACAAAAAGATTTAAAACTCTGCTTATGATTATGGCAGATTATGTTATCAGGTTAATCTTCCCACCAGTATCAACTATAAAAGCTGGACAAAACACAAGAACATCTGGAGGCAGCAAAATGTTACCTACCATGGCAGAAGAGAGAGCCGCACTGATATATGCCCTCTCATCTCTCTTCAGTAAAGAACAACCTGCTAGGGTTGCAGTTAGCCAATAGCCACCAAGTGCCATATTTAGGGCCCTATTGAGGTACATATGTGGAAGACATTTATAAACCCAAAATTCTCCTAGGCTGACCCAATGGACAACTTTTCCAGTAAACACCCTTTATCCTGTAACTCCTTCTCAGTCTAGCTGAGCCAAGCTCAGAGCTGCAGTGATCTGAGACTCTCTCTACCCCAAACCTCCTTCTTCATTCCTCCTCTGCTCTCACAGGCTTCAGGTCTGCATCACAGCCTCTCTGTACGTATTCCTGCTATATCTCTCCCCTGTATCTTGCACAAGCATTTCCCCAATGAATTTTTTATTCTTCTAATTCTGAGTTGGAGTCAGCTTGCCAGAAGATTAAAAATGACAGCTGGTGTTGAGAATGGTCAGAAAAAAATACAGTAAAACTTCATCATAAATTGAGGTTATGTGATTGGATCATTCACTTCCTACCTGAGGGAGAAACACAGCTGGTACAATATAGTTGTCCAACTGTTAAAGTATTCACACGTGGTAACCTGGGAAAAGGTCCCAGTGAGCAACACCCTTAATAATGTGATGATTTTGGATCCACCAACCCTTTCTAGGTACAGTATCTACATTTATAGACATATAATTCAAACAAAATACAATAGCTAAAATTAGAAGCATCTCAAATGCCACCAGCAATAGAATGCAAAATTCTGGAAAACTCAAACAATAGAATAATATAAAACCAAATAAAATGTTTTTTCTAAAAATAGCAACACTACTGAAACTCATAGATATGTTGTTGAGGGTTTTTTTTAACTTTTATTACTACATGTTTGCAACACATTGTTACATTCACTGTAGGGCACTGGTAAATGTACATAACACATTTCAATCCCATTCTTTTTTCTCCCCTCCCTCCACTCCCCTTTATTTTTCTAGCATCAGATTCATATTTTTATGGTAGGACCAGGCATGGTGGTTGGTGCACGCATGTAATTCCAGCACTCAGGAGGCTGAGGCAAGAGGAACACTGCAAGTTTAACAACAGGCTGGGCTGCAAAGTGAATTGAAGGCCAGCCTGAACTGCATAGTGAATCCTCAAAAAGAAAGACAAAAAAGACATATATTTATCTTATGACCTTATAAAGTTAATTATCATATATACAGATTGAGTTTTTTTTTAATTCAATTCCAGTATGAAAAAGGGACCTAGAAACCAAAACAAAAAACTATATATTATTTTTATGTATAAATTTTGTAATTACACAAACATCAAAAAAACAGGCAAAACTGATTTATGGAATTCAAACTTACAGTAATGATTGCCACTGGGCAGGTGGGAAGTCCTCTAAGGAAGGGATAAGATGACTATCTCTAGGTTAAGGGTAATACTGGAGGGGCTTTTCTCTTATTCTGCATGGATGTTATGTGTTTGCAGAGTGAAATTCATCATACTACGTACTTTCTAGTTATGCAAGCTTTGTATTAATGACATAGTAGAAAAATAAGATAATTTTAAAAATAAAAAAATTCAGCATACACTGTGGTAAACAAAAAATACTATTTATTTCCACTTTAAAAAGATTTAAGATGTGGTTTGTACATGTACTAAATACTCACAAGGAATATAAACATGATTTGTCATAAAACAGAATGAAAAATAGTAATAATAATAGTGAAAATGGGAAAGGGAATTCAGAGCTGAAAGGAGGGAGGTGGGTGGAGGAAAAAAGAATAAAAGAATTAAGGTGTGTTATATACATGTACCTACTCCCTAAAATTGATATAAACTTCATGTGCTGCAAAAATATACTAAGAAAATTTAAGAAGACCAAAAAATAGTTCTTTAAAATTTTAATGGCTTGAGTACACCACTTAGAAGACAAAAAAATGGCCAGCATTAATGAGATCCTGATTTGACATCTTTGTCCCAAATTCACAGTACCAAACCCTCAAATGGTGGGGTTTTCTCAGTAGTGTAACTACATTTTTCAAAAAGTTAAAAAATTGTATTTTAATAAAATGTTTTCCAACATAACCAACAGATTGTATAAAAATAAAGAAATGCTATCTACCATGTAAACTTTTACAATGTTTTGTCAAACAAAATGCTGAAATTTTATTAGTTGAAACATTTTTTTCAGAATGGGTGTGAGTGATTTCGGTTTAATAAGATTTTTCAATATAATCTATACATACAAATGTGTATTTTTCTTTTCCTTGTGTTTACAGCATGAGATAAGCTGCAGACCAACTTTATGTAGGTGTTTTATATGCAAATAGGGAGGCATTTTTGCATGTTTTCAGTTTTATAGAAGACAGCCAAGAGAATTTCAAGTAATGCAGTTTCCTACCATAGTTGAAGAATTTGCTTTTCTATTTAGTTCATTCTATTTTCTATAGGCATTTTTACCTTTTGACAGCTGATTTTAAAAATATTTAAGCATTCAGGTTTGAGAAGTCAATTTTAAGGTTATAAATGATGCCATTGTTTTAAAATGAAATGCATTAATTTTGGCTTTCTATATATAAACTGAAATGGTCACTTGAACTCCTTACCCAAATGGATAAATTCTTAGTTTCCACACATGGACAGATGTGAAAACATTCCTGGGATAATGAAAATCAGCTTCATCACAGAGCCCACATTTGTCCTCATAGCGTAAGAATGAGACATCCATTTACTGACTGGCTGTCATGGCCAGTAAAGGAGTTAAGAGGATTCCGATATGAACAGACCACACATCCAGAACAGGAGCTTTGCTTTTGGCAATACGGACAGATTTGGAAAAACCCATAGTCCTGACAGAGCTAATACAGGCAGCACACTGTTGATCCAGTGAAACTCCAGCAGGGATAAAATCTGCCTTGGCCAGTGACACACTGAAGGAGCCAGCAGCCATTAGGCAGAGACTCAAGTAAGCAGGTGGTTTTTGTCAATGGATGGCCCAAGAGTGGACAAAGCAGAGCACGGGTGTAGAGGAGAAAGCAATAGATATACAATAAGTTGACATCTGGGCAGGCAGGATAGGTATAGGTCACAACATGACACAGGAACTGGTTTAGCAAAACTCCTCCACTGAGATGAGCAGAAAGCAGTACCCAAAATCAAAAAGAAATAAAGTTTTAAACAGAATTTGTTTACCAAAACAGAACAAAATATATTAACTAGAACTTTGATAAAAGCTCAGAGCAGAACCATCAGCAACTCCTCTTATGGACTATTCACTCAGGGTTCTTCAAGTGTCCCCTAACGAAAACTAGGTCGGAGGAGGGAGGGAGGCCAGAAGAATTGCAGAAAGACCCCAGGGATGAATTCTAGAAGATATTTAACAGGAAGCCAGGTGGGATGTTTAAAGTATGGGGGACTGGAAGAGAACAGATCATGATTAGCCACAGCCTCTTCATTTAAAAGGCCTATGTAACTCCAAGTGCATGAGTGATACCATTCAGCTACTCATAAAAATGTTACAAGGACAAAGAACATTCTAAACCTGGAATCCTTTTGACAAGTTTTGAATATTGCAGCAATAATAATAGTTAACTGTCACTTAGTACTTATTTTGGTCCAATTACTGTCTTTCTTTCTTGCATAATATCCCATTTAATCTTTTGAACTTTGTGAAGTGAGTAGTAATATCAATTCTAATTTACAGACAAAGAAATCAAAGAAAAGAGAAATAAGTCACTTCCCCAAGTTTACACATTGTTTACTGGTAATGTTAGAATTTAAACATAGGTTCAGGAATCCACCCTGTTAGTTTTGTTAAACATAACACCATACACCATACTTCCTCTATGGGGAAAAAAAGATAGAAATAACCACATGAGAGCAAGAATTGGTCCACTTGGTGCCTTTTTGGAACTTCAGTGGTAGACCACAAATGAGACATGCAGAAAGAGAGTCAAACCATAGCAACTCACTTTTTATATAATTGTTTCCAGCTATCATTTCCCAGATACATTCATGACATGTAGCTTCGATAGCACAGCCACAGTGAGAACAGGGAGTTTACGTGCAGCAGCTTTCCTACCCAGCATGAGCAGGGATGTACAGGAACAGCCTCCCTCCTGGGCTGTTTCCTCCATGACACATAGACACAGCAGCCCTGCCTAGTTGTCTCTTATCAGTAAATTCCGGGGTGGCAGAGTTCTACACATTTGATTAAATTATCTTACAACGTACCCACTTTAAAAATCAACATAAGCCCCCATGAATTGGGAAGATTTAATATTGTTTCCAAAGGCATCTACTTGAAAAGATTTTCCATAGTAATCCACCAGATACAGAACAAAAGTAGGGAGAGGGATGAGGAAAGAAAGGGAGAAGGAAAAAATGAAAAAAGGACAAAATGGAAACAAAGCTCCATAAATAAAGGAGAAGAGGAGTTAAAGGGAAGGGAGGGAACAGAAAAAAAAAAAGAAGAATCAGGATATATCATGTACAGGTACAAATTCCCTCTGATGAGTGTGATCATTATATATATCTAAATGGTGCCAATAAACTTTATCTTAATTGTTAAAAGCAGCAATCTGACACCCAAAACATATTCCCCATATATTTAATGCATTTTTATGTAATTCTTTTTAATTTTACGTAAGTAATTTGTCCTTGGTTTGAATTAATTACAACACTGAAAAACATGGAAAATATTACCAACCAGAAATGACCATGATAAATATTTTAATTTTTAGTTTTTCAAAGTGTCATCTTAATCATCTAAGTTCTAATAAAACAAATATATTTATCATATTGTACAATCTATGGTGCCACTGCTTTTCTCATTTAGCAATATTATTAATATTCTTTCTTGTTCCATATAAAAATCCAAGCCCTTCACACTGCATGCCCAGCCTTTTTTAGTTTTGATTTTGAGACCAGGACTTGCTAAGTTGCTCAAGCTGGCTCAGACTCAGTCCTCCTGCCTCCACCTTCCAAAGTGCTATGATTAAATGCATGTGCTCCCATATATATATATATATATATATATATATATATATATATTATTCAGTTTCTAGTTTGCCTTGTTACTTAGTTTCTTTGCATTTCAAAAATTTTTTTTAAGTTTGTAGTAGAATTGCATAAACATTCGTATTGTGATTTTTGCATTTAGTACCACAGAAAGAAAGTTTTTAAAGAATGCTTCAGAATTATATAAGTATTTGTGGGCGCTTCCCTTAAATACATTAATATCTTCATTTTGTTTCACTTAATGTATTTTTTTAAAAGTTGATTAAAATAATCTTGGCAAATCACATAGCACACCTGCCAGATAGTTTGTTAAAGAATGCTGAGCTGAATCTGCTTTGCTAGAGGAAATGGCCCTTGCTTATTGCAAAATTCCCAAGTATAATACATTGTGTTTCTTCCAGAAAATGAAGGGTTTGGGTTCTTTTGCTCCAGAAGTTGATAATTGTACAACACAGAAATATGCAATATAATTTCTAGTGTTGACATTCAAGCTAATGACCCAAAGGGAGAAAATGAATCTTTTCCTACTCCAGCTCTCAGCACAAGTTTCAAGTCATCTTTTCTCTTCATCATGTCCGGGGCATTTCAGAAGACACTATACCTCCTCATCAGCTTCTGCTAATCCTGAATTGACAATCTCTATAGATTTGTGTATTTCTTCAGAGTTTGTGAGAGCAATTTTTACATTAGAAAGTGGTTTGCTCAAAAAGAGAATATAAATGCCATGACTGCTATGCCTAGTGATAGTACTAATTTCCAAACCATGTAATTTCACTGCAGAGACTTTTTAAGCAGCAGCTTAAAAAATCCGACCTGTTACATACCAATTGAAAATTCCTAACAAGACTCTATACACCTTTACTTTGGCAGATTTCATGTCTAAAATATTTTTTGAAGGTCCTACATTGCCTCTGCTCTTAAACATTAGTAATTTTAAAATATATTCATTATTCCATTATTCCATAGCCAGCAGTATCACTAACCTCCCAGTTTAAGATGTTTTTCTCCTTGAAAGAATCTGTGCATTACAGTAGTTAACAACCACTCAGTTAGCAAAAAAAGCGCTAAGACAAGGCAGGGAACAAGTTAACGGTGTAACAAATCAGTTGTTAAGCTAAATGGTCAGTTTGCACAGTACAATATTATTGCTTTATTGAACCCAACTTAAAGATTTATGGCAGTTACATTTTATTCCAGGTACAAGATGCACAAATGAAATACAGAGGGGTGCAGTTTTGTTTTATGCTGCTTTCATTAAGAACCCAATTGCACGGCAAAATCAGTTAGTATATATCTCGTTCCATGTGACAGCCAATTTTCCACTGAGATTGGAAATTCTTGGAGCTTTTTAATCCTTGATCTCACTCTGGGAGTATAAGAGGAGGGCATTATAGTATGTTTTTAAATTGCTTAAAGTGTTGATAGTAACAAGCATCTATCCAAGACTCCTGAACAGTGGAACTTTCTGGATGGACAATGCATAGCCTCGACTCCACATTTCCTTAGATGATGAAATCTGTCTAGAATACTTACTTGTCTAACATAGTAAGTTATTTATTTTCTAGTAAATTTTTTTCAGAGAAAATATATAGTATTATAAACGTATTTGTCACCAAAATAACCTGTAACTTGAACAGTTTCACCATTTAAGTACCAAAGCTGATTACAACAGTTTCATTTAACAAATTTTTGAATTTTTACCATAAAAGCATTTACCAACTTCCATCTAGAGATAGAGCAGGTATCTTCGTGGACCATATAGTCCTATGGAGCAGGCAATTTCTAAAACAAATACATGAAGCAAGATGATCTTGAGGGTAATGGTGCAATCAAGAAATTAAAATATGCTCAAGAATGGTTGAATGGAAGACAACTGCAAGAGTATGGAATAGAAACTTTGTTATTTGGAGGGCTACAGAAAATCAATCAAGGGCTCCCTAAATGAAAAGGAAAGTAGCATTTCACTGGACACATGTAAAATACCATGTTAATATACCTTGAAAGTTCTGTTAACTGCTTTTTAATTTCTCTTAGCAAACCTTTCTGTTCAGATCAGAAAAGCTAAAGAAGACAATTAAAACAGAGTCTGGAGATAGTGTGTGCTTACTCCACCGTTCAGGGCCTAGCACTATCACAAAATACTTTGTATAGTGGTAACAACAATGTAGAAAAAGGTCAGAAGAGCTGAGGTTTGGACACAATTGCTTGGTTCAGATCTATAAAAGCTATTAAATCAATCCTGCAGAGGATAACACATTTTGTTGTGCTATAAGGGCATAAGGGCAGAAATTCTACAATTTATAGGTTACTTCTGAATCTAAGCTTAGTATCATTTAATACACTTCTGTTCTACAGTTGAAAACCACAAACTGACTTTTAATTTCTTTAGTGAGACTAAAATGCCACAAGATAAACGGTTGGGACTTGTTGAGTGTGTCCATGTGCAATGGCGTCTAAAACCAGACAGATGACTTATGTACAGGCAGCAATAAAAAAGAAAACATCTGTAGAAGGCCCATGTCCAAATGCACACAGACCATCGGAAACATTTGAAGAATGAATCCTCTTTATATGTTTTCATGTTGCGGTTGGCAAAATAAACACTTGCTTTGACAAAATAAATATGATTTGTATAAGGTTTGTGAGACCATATAGTGTATTTGCTTACATATAAAAGACAGCCTATACATCCTTTCATTTTTGTTTCAGTGGTACTTTTCCCAAATACTGACAATATTTCTATGCTAGTTAATCCATCTGGAAAAAAAATAGGCACAACAAAACAAAATCCATTTGCCTTGACCTTATGGAAATCACTGAAATTTAAATGAGAACTTCTAGTCATAATTTTCCTGGCTCTGGCAGAAGAAAAGAGTGTATCAATCAGGGTCCCAGAAGGACACAAGTAGAATACTTTAAAAGGTGATTCAACAGAGTATAATAGATGGAGCTTCTTTCAAAAGTGAGAACAGATTAAGGGAGAACAATGAGGTGAGAGGAGCCTGAAGCACCTTGGAGCTGACATTAGAAGGAACAATGTCCACCAGGCTTGAAGGAACAAGGGGGGTGTGTATCAGTTCCCTATTGTTGCAAGTACAAAACTTTCCTCCAACATAGTGGCCCAAAACAACAGAAAGTTTTTCTCTTGTAACTCTGGAGGCCAAAACCCAGCATAAATCTCACAAGGCTAAAATCAAAATGTCAGCAAGGCTGCTGAGAAGCATTAGGGGACAATCCCCTCTCCTGCCTTTTCCAGTGTCTAGAGCTGTATTCCAATATTTGTAAGCTTCAAGTTCCTTCTGCCATCTTCAAATTCACCATTGTACCTTCACCTCTTTCATTGTTTCCTTTGTGTGGGTTTTGTCTCTTCTGTGTGTAGTCAAATGCCCCACTATCTCCTTCTTTCTAGGAAAGGCTAATTATAAATACATTTAGAGTCCAGTAGAAAATCCAGGACAAAATCTCCCTTTCACAATCCTTAACTGTACCTACAAAGACACCTTTTACCTATAAGGCAATATTTATGTGTTTAGGGCACATACACATTATTGGGGACCATTATTTAGTCCACTCCAGAAAAGGAGCTAGATCTATAACCAGAGCCAGAGATCTGGTGCAGTCAAAAAGGACTGAGGAACTGGAGATGTTTGTGACAGGAGAATACCAGCACTACAGAGATGGTCAAATGAGAGGAGAGTCTGTGGAATAGGTATCTTTTTTTCCCCACACTCCAACTTCTACAAATGCCTCCTATCCATCAAACCTGCCTGGAAGCAAGGGAAAAGAAGCCCAGACATTGCAACCCAAAATGTCAGCCTTCTAGGGTATAGAAGAAAGTATATAGGCTAAGAAATAGATTTCAAAAGTCAAATTGAGACCCTCCAGCAAAGGCATGAACCAAGAGAAATGAACACATATAGGAATCAGGACTCCAGCAAAGGGCTGGGAAGATTTGGACTAGATTACTATTGCATAAAAAAATAAATTAAAAACTAAGCAGCTTAAATTGTGAGGTTTGATTTAGATCTCTCTGTAAGGGCTGGGAAATTATTCTAGATGCAAGGAAATAATTCAATGAGTCCTCAAGGATTTCAAAGGGACTTTAACTCTACAAAAGTCATCCTAAGGTTTGAGGTCTGTGGCTAGATTTTCTAGTTTACAGTGGAAAGTGATATGTAGTTATTTGTAATTTACAATAGGAAGAATGCATTGGTTTTAATTTCATTGAAAACATCAAATCATTCTCTCCTGGTTTAAGACTAATATAGTCATAAAAATCAATACAGCACTTAGAGCCTTCTTTTTTTTTTTTAAGAGATGCTTAAGCTAAAGAAGAAGGATGATGCAAAACAAGACTTGTCCACTGACTGAGAGGCAGAGATAAATTTGCTTATATCTAAAACTGATTTAAGGTAATCTTTAGGTTCAGATCTCCACAGAGAATTTAATTCATTCTCCCAAAAGCTATGGAACTCTGAAGATGACTGACTATGGTGATGCATATTCCATTAAATATAAATGAATTTATGTATTTAAGAATTTATGAAAATGAACAAATATATTCTGAAATGCAAAAGTAAATGGATGGTGTTTGTGAGCCATTTATAAATTATTCTTACATAAACTCTGTTTTTCATTTAACCAAAAATTTGCATCCAGTGTGTTTTTTATTTGTTAGTATATTTTATTGGTACATATTTGAAGTACCTAATGGGTATATTTATCATAGAAGAGTTTGTACATATATATAACTCTCCCTGATTTCTTCTTTGCCCCTTTCTGTCTCAACCCTCCTTGCTCCTCCAGCTCTTCTTCCCCTTTCCATTTGCAAAAGCTCTGCAGTATTTCTAAAATTTCACTGTGTAGTATTTTTGATAACAAAATAAAAACCAGGCTCTTATACCAAAGTCAGAAGAATCTTACATACATCAGAGTTTTGTTGCTAAAAAGGGCCCCAAATTTCTTAAATCCCTAAGAAAATTGCCCAGTGAAAATATTAAATAACATAAAAAGGCAATAACAATTTCAACTGCTAAAAAGCACCCACCACCACTCATGCCTTTAGAATGCTGGTCATGAATGAAAGAATCCAGACACACACAACACAAAGACTAATCTATGCCTTCAATGTGGATCTGAAGTGATTCAGAGGAAGACACACTTGTTTTCTTCCAGACAATTGTAGGCATGAAATCTACCATCATGTCAGACCAATATATATTGCTTTAAAGGAGAGACAATAGTAAAAATTTTCAGTAAATGAAGAAACAAAAAATTCAGTATCTTGACGGCATACTTTAAGAATCTCAACAAGGCTTTGAATGAGATCACCGCCTTATGCACATTGGCGTTAAACTACTAATACCTTGAGCAAAACCAAAGAAAGAAACAATTATGAGGAAAATGTATATACAAGTAAACTAATATACCCACAGGGGGTTGGTTCCAGGACCATTACTGAAGTCTTCAAATGCTTGTAAAACAGTATACATCCAAATGCTTGTAAAACAGTATATATCCTATATTTATCCCCTCTATATGCTATACTTTAAATCATCTCTAGATCACATATAATACCTAATACAATGTAACTATTATGTAAACAGTTCTGTAATGCTTTTGGAATAATGATAAAAAGTCTATTCATGTTCAGTACAGACATTTTTTTTCAAATATTTTCAGTCCACAGTTGATTGACTCTGTGTGGGTACAAAACCTGCAGATACAGAGACAACTATAATCACTGCAATTTGTTACCAATAGTAGAAATTTCAGAGACTGTCTTATCTCAACTCCATTTTAAAAGCTAATACTAAAAACTGTCTTCAGAAGGTGGCAAATCATGATTTAAAACTCCATCTGGGAAAAAAATGGGTATAGCATAACAAATCTTGCCAATAAAAAACAAAGGATGATTGATCAGTAGAGTTCCAAATGATCTTGACTTTCATGTTTTCCAAGTTATTCACAGATTAACTTCTTTACTGGGAATCATAACTACAATAGCCCCTTCCAGCCAGAGTCTAGATGAAAAACGGTATCACTACTGCCGCAACTCAGCCCAAGATAACCCCACATAGATTAGGGGTGGGAGAGCCCTAGAAGCATTTTCCATGACTCTGGATCTTACAGTGATGACATACTTGCATATTCAAAAATTGAAGATAAAGATGTTAAAGCAGAAAAACGTTAAGTCACAGATTTGGCAGAAGAAAGAAAAGGGTGTATCTGATGAGCCTAATGTCTCAACAAGTACAAACTGCCATTTACACGCCAGGCACAATTGTCCATACCTGTAATCCCAGAATTTGGGGGGCTGAGGCAGGAGGATTGCTGTGAGTTTGGGGCCATCTTGGGCTCCAAAATGAGTTCAAGTCCAGACTGGACTGCATAGTGAAACCCTGCCAAAAAACAAAACTAAACTGAACTGTCTACTTACAAAAGGAGAAAAAGCAAAGAGCGTCATACATACAAGGGGACAGAAGATTTTACATACAAGGGGACAGAATACTTTATTGTTAGATCCCTACATGCTTCACTCTATTATCTTTAGTATTCCAATGCTATATGCAGATTATCATAGCTTTTTGTCCAACTACTCTAGTATTGCTCCAGAGACTAGTGTTGTAGTCAGGGGTTGTGCAGAGAACAATTAGAATCAAGACATGGAGTTTATAATATTTTTATGATAGTCACCCAGGGTTAACACAAGAAAAATGCAGGAAATTTATCCACAATGCTAAAGACATAGAATATTTAGCCAAGAGCCTGAATCCCACAGCAATGTCCCACATGAGTCCAAATGAAGACCCAGAGCTCACAACAATGCCTCCCACGAGTCCAACTGGAGGTCTAGAGCCCACAAGAAGACTCATGACAGTCTCTTTTATGGATCCATGCTGGGAAGGCCCACAGGTCAGCGGTGGAAGATAGGAAGTCTATGCCAATAGGATGAGGGAGCTGTGCTGGTAGATTGAGGGTTTTACACTGGAGCTGAGAAGTCACACTCACAATAAAGACCAGGGCTGTCCTGAAAAGCACCACAGCCATCCTCAGTGACACAGAGGCCCTGAGCTCCTCCAACAACAAGCACAGTCAAGTACATACCAGGAAGCCAGCATGACGAATTCATCCTGGAGACCAAATGGCTCACATCTTCCTCTCTGGAGCCAGGAAGCAATGCTCGATGTGAGGACCAGAGCTTCTCCAGGAGAACCAATGGCTCAAACAGCAACATGCAGGAGAACCCACAACGTCTCAATACATCAGCACAATAATGCATAGATAGTTTCTCCTTCTCCATGTCTCTATGTTGGCAACTTTCCTCAGGTGGAACATCTACGCTCAGCGCCATGCTGATGTAATCCAGCTGGCGTTAAGTTGACCACCAGTTTTTAATCCATAACAGCTAGTAACCCTGAACCCCCTTGAAACCTCCTAGGTGGATGATCCATTGCTCTAAGCATGAATCTGAATGCACAGATTTGAATGCCACGTATTTCAAGATGTTTTCTTGAATCATATATTTACAAATGATGAAAGGGAATACATTAAACAAAGAGATGATCATTACAGACGTGTTTCTTATTGGTCTTTGGCTACAACTTATTGTTGGATTTAATCTACCCCTAGAATTTAAAAAGCAAAAGAGACTACATAAAAAGTAGAAATAGAGGTGTGACAAGAAGGATGCTGACATGAACTGATTCCTCACAAAACTTTGAATTCAGGTTGATAAAGCTTCACTCAGTTTCTCCAGAAAATGGACACAAATAGATTGATGGGACCTGATAGGCAAGTGGTTCCTTAGAAAATATGATCTTTACTTAATTGCCTCGGTGTCAGATTTTAGTTTAGTTTAGGTTTGGTTTGGTTTGGTTTGGTTTGGTTTGGTTTGGTTTGGTTTGGTTTTGGCTCAAAGAAAAATTAGCATGAAAAGCTTGTAGCCCCATAGAAGGTAGCTACACCTGAGTATGAATTAAACCATCAGAGGCAATGGCAGTAGTGTTTCTACAAATGCATCAATTTTTCTTCTCTGCAGTTATCATTTGGTTTTTAAAACTACAGTCATTGATCTATGTGCACTTCACATATGCAGGCGTTGGCTCCAGTGAAAGTCTTGTTGTGGTTCTTGAAGTCTGCCATTAGGGGACGAAGTACAGTGCTTTGTGAGTCTCCCCTACTGACAATTTCTGATATTGTCTCTCCCAAGTATACGCTTGTCTGACACGATGGTAGATGTTAAGCCTAGAATGATAAGAAGCAAGTGTGTTTTCCTCTGCATAACTTCAGATCTATATTGAAGGCACAGAACAGTCTTGTTTGGGAAGTGGGGCTTGTTTCTTGGCAGTATTAGTAGCTTTCTCAGCAATTGAAATCGTCATTGTCTTTGCTTGCTCTTTACTTTAATATAGCCATTGAAAAACTTTCCCATGACTGCAGGAATTTGAGGCTTTTTTTAGCAACAAAACCAAGGTATGAGAGTTTCTTCTAATTTTGCTAGATAAGCCTGGTCTTTGTCTTGTAATAAAAAAATAGCATCACAAGAAACCACTGGAGGCAAATTAGGGATTATGTAGAAAACAGTGATGTAGGCAAAACTAATTTATAAAGGTTCACAAGTAAACATCAGCTAATCAATTAATGGATGTCTTAAGATTCAAAAAATGTTAGTTTTGTTTTTAGGGTGTTTTTGTTTTTGTTTTTTGTTGTTTTTTTGTTTGTTTTAGGGAGCTTTTTTTTTTCAGTACTGGGGATTGAATCCAGGGCTTTCATACTGAGGTATATCCCACCTTATCATCATCATCATCATCATTATTTTATTTTGAGACACAGTTTCACCAAATTGCTAAATTGCCCAGGCTGGGCTTAAACTTCCCATCTTCCCATCTTCCTGCCTCAGCCTCCCAGAGTGCTGGGTTATAGGTGTATGCCTTCATATCTGGCCTACTAAATTCAGGGACACATGCCTAAGTCAAAAGACACCCTTTTCCTTGCCGGGCACCAACCTCACTCCAACACCAGGGAACAGACAGACAAGAACAGACACCTCCACAGGGGTTGTCTTGAACATTTGTGTTCCAAAAAAGGATTCTGAATTCATGGGCTTCACTCCCTCTACATAATCCCCTTTAAATAGTTAAAGAAATATACTCATCAGCAGTGATCACTGGAAGTTAGGCAAGAGTGCCATCCACATGCCAGGCAGTTTAAGGAATTCTCAAGGAGTATGATACAAATTAATTCACACTGAAGCAAAGACCTAACAAACTGTAACTGCTAAAGGTGATAAAAAAAAAAAAAACTCTGTGCAAAGAGTAAATGAAAGGCTCTCCCAACCTAACTTAATTAAAAACCCTTTCCACTCCAGTCAAAGCAGAAGGAGAAGTTTATTGATTTATTAAAGACAGAAATAAATTGGCAGCCCAAAGCCTCAGGAGGAGGCCAGATTCAGGAATCTACAAAGCTAAAGCATCCCTCACTTCCACTTAGCAGAAACAAACTGAGCCAGCAGGGCAAGCAGGGGACGTCACCGTTCCTCATAGAGGTGCTTACGCCTGTCGAGAAAGCTCTTTATTTTTAAGAGTGAGAAAGGCCCCTCAACCAGTGAGAGCTGTGCCAAAATTCTGCCTTGGTGGATCTGCCTTCATAGACAGTCTGATTGTTCTGCATAATACCGAGAGATTTCAAATTTATAAATAAAACCCTGAAGTGTCAACAGATTTATCTAAATGTAGGTCAGCTTTCAGCATTTTGCTTCACCTTAGAATCTTCAACAGAATAAATATGAATTGTCTTAAAATTCCTTTGACTGCTTATCTCATTTCTCCCATTCTCTCATGTTTCGTTAGATGCTAGAACTATGTCCTATGGGGCTTCTCTTGAATCTCCATACATTACTTCTATGAATTTTGTAGAAATGTTGGAATTTGTCTTCTCTTAAAGCCATTGAATTTTTTTTTTTTTTTTTTTTGTCCTTGGGGTCGAACTCAGGACCTCGCGTTTGCCAAGCAGGCACTTACACCACTGAACTAACCCCCCGGCCACATGTTTAATTTTTGTAGGATACAATCTTTGATTTGCTCTGCGTGTGTGTGTGTGTGTGTGTGTGTGTGTGTGTGTGTGTGTGTGTGGAATCGAACTCAGGGCCTCGCACTT